>BOPP01000056.1:3295706-3308476 GCA_017312745.1 Gryllus bimaculatus
ATGAGGAACCCGG
This sequence comes from Gryllus bimaculatus, assembly GCA_017312745.1. NCBI lineage: Eukaryota > Metazoa > Arthropoda > Insecta > Orthoptera > Gryllidae > Gryllus > Gryllus bimaculatus. The sequence continues at coordinate 3,295,720 of BOPP01000056.1, forward strand.
GCGGCGGCGGTGCCGAGCACAAAAGTCGCACAGCTACGTCCATACACCACGCAAGGCGACGTTTATTTAGCCATTAAGGAGGAACCGCGGCCGCACGTCTGTTGCGAGCGGCACGGGGGCGCGTGGGGCGGCAGGGGCAGGCCGGGGCGGCGGCCGCGGGGCCGGCCGAGAATTTTATTTAAAGCTGGCGATGCCGGGTCTCCTTAGCGCCGCCCCCAGAGCTTCGTACCTCGTTCACGTCCTCCGTGACCCCCGCCCCGAACCCTCCCAATTGGTTGATAACCCTTTTACCATTCCGTTCGTTTTAGGCATATGGTTCGTAGATCACACAAATCACTCAACTGCCGGTCAGAGCTCGACAACAGAAAGCACACCGTAGAATGGGCAACGTGTGTTCTCGCACATACATAGTAGACTACTCATACGATGGGAGTGGGGAATTAGAGAGATGAGCAGCGACGCGATTCGGTCAAGGAGTCTCATTTCAGCTTCGATCCCCTAGATCATTCTTCTGTTGTATGCGAACCGCACTGGCTGTGACCAATTAATTCGATCGAGCGCACAGTCACCGCTACATCCACTCTCTCTCACAATCGAGAGCCATACCACACGTATCCAATAACGTACCTAGCCACCACTAACGACTACATATTGCTCGAATCACACTAGACACCGATCGCAACAAACGACCTAATCGTCGAGCCAATACCAGCCACTTATTCCATGACTCTCGACTCCCTGATGTCTGAACAACCGATCGCTGTCGGTAGAATCAAATTGGCTGTTCAGAGGACCTCGCCACCTCCAACGGCTGACCACCGCTGATCCACATCCAAAACTGACGGCTACAACCCACCACGTGAACCTCTCGTCACCACGCCCATATAATCCTTATCGCCGACAAAGGATACATGTTTCTTGGCTCCGTGCACCAACGCCATCGAAGGATGGACAGCCTGTCACCCATGCTACATATCCTACCGCACGACGCACGACTACCAGACCGATCTCGCGGAAAACTATTACAGTCTTACCGATCTCACTACTCCGCTCTTGTGCCAAGTGTGAAACGCACATCCAGTTTACCGCCGCCCGTCCTACATCGCACTCCAACAATCAGCCTACACATCCGCCTCACAAGAACCATTTACTCCTAATCCACTCCACGTCGCTTGTGATTGGGAAATGATTAATATGCCGTTTTTGAATATTATTGGAGAGCGACCAAACGACCACATCGTTCGCGCAATTCAAAGACATCACTAAAAAGTTCAACTTAGCTCACGGAAACCAAGCGATCATTTACAAACTCGCGATTCGTGTAAAATTAGAGTGTAGGTGATATCCCAAATCTCTCTGCAAGTGCACACTAGTCAAATATCCCTTGGACCACATGCGCATAGAATGCTCAACCAATGATCAAAAATGGATAGTTACGAGTATTGGTACAACTTATGTTTTAAAGCATCGCGAATGTTGAGAGACTGCTCTGCGGTAATAGTGTATTTCTATCATCTCGAAGTATTCCGATCTTCACGGAAAAAAGGAGTTTAAATTTGTTTTTACCCGGTTCATTGGCAGAATTAGAACTGCAAGAAGTAGAAAACGAAAACACCGTGATCTAACGACACGAACCTCGAATTATAATTTGTTATTTCAAACTCCGTTTTTTAATTATGAGACTTACCCTTCACCTACATACGTATAACATACCTTAATTCTTGCCTAGATGTCTGAGAAAAAATGATGCAATAGCAGTATTGCATGCTGCCAGTTCTCGACAATAGGATCCCCGGTGGTTCGAGACCCACCTCGCGTAGCATTGTTGTCTGTTGTGTGTAGTTCGTGAGTGTTTACTTTCATCATACGATCATTCAATCATCAATTCATTTCATCCCCATCCCACCCGATACCCCAACCCTGGGTAATTAAAATAGGAGTCAGCATTAAAAATTACCATATAATCAAGAGTTAATACCTCTATATCAATCTAGACCCCCAGTGGCTTGCACGAATCCGCGTTCCATGATGGAAAATTCGCCGAAATAAAAAGTATTTTTATAATTAAAAATGTGTAACAATCATTAATAAGAATATAATACTGTGTTCTCACTGAGTGGACGTAGCTTGCCACTGCCTATAAAGCAGCACGTTGTGCCATGGTTCTGGAAGGGGCCAGTATGAGGTTTAGAGAGGAGTGTATAATTAAGTTATCTGTCCTTCAAGCGCCTTCCATCACGCCACGCACCCGCACGCGCGTCCCTCTCTCGCGTATCTGTAAGCGACTGAGAATGGCCTGCGCAACCCCGTCGCTCCGACGAGAGCTGCCGCGCTCACTCCACGCCTCCCACTCAGCCGCCGTCCCACTTAACGCGCCGTCCCACTTAAACCGCCGTCCCATCGTTAACGACGACGTCCCACTTAACGCAGCGCCAGCTTTAAACGCCCGTACCACTTAACGCACGTCCCACTCCACGCCCGTCCCACTCCACGCCGTCTCACTTCCACGCCGTCCCACTCCACGCCGTCCCACTCCACGCCGTCCACTCCACGCCGTCCCACTCCACGCCGTCCACTCCACGCCGTCCCACTCCACGCCGTCCACTCCACGCCGTCCCACTCCACGCCTCCCACTCCACGCCCGTCCCACTCCCCCGCTCAATCCACCGTACGTTCACCCATATAGCGTAACGCTACCTAGCTAGCGCTAGCTAGCTTAGGTTAAAATCTTGACACCCTCGGGACTTTGAACCATTGGTCCTCTCCAATCAGAAACACGGCAGTGAGCATCCGGTAATTCTGACCCGCCGCCCAGCCCTACATATTTCTCTGCTCCATTGCAAGTGCCCTGTCTACTTCCAATTTCGTCGCTAAACCGTGTCTTCCCTCTCTGTCCAGGAGCGTTCTGCCTCTTCACCATGCCTCCATCATGGAGCTCTCTTGCTCAGATTATTCCATTCGCCTAGCCAAACCCAACAGGGTCTACTTACCCATGATAGCCAGTCCTCATTCCCCGCCCTCGCGCATTATTATCCTGCGATCCTTTTCTGGTGATCCCACGGTACTGCCTTGATTAACTCCTTTCGTCTATTGCCTTCCGGCCATCCTTCCAACAACCTCATTCCTCGTGAAAAGGTCCGGTCGGCATCTCCCCCTCTCCGCCTCGACATCCCTATTTTTTCTTCGCCTTCACCCACTTCATTTCGTAGTCGTTACCTCACCACCCAGGCCTGCCGCGCCTCATCATCCGTGCCTCAGCCCTGCGCCTGCCACGCCCCCCTTCCCACGCAGCTGACTGTGCGCTAATTTTGTCTTTCGTGCCTTGATAATCAGGAGCCTGTTAGGAGGCGCAGAGCGTTAAAGCGGTTGGTGCTCCATTAACGTTGTCCCGGATTCCCAAAATAAAACAGGTCATTTTTGTAAAACATTGTCAGATATGTAAATATTTCTGAATGAAAGGCCAGCGAGAGTGAAACTATGAGCTGAAATTAGGGGACTCGTACACACTTTTCGGCTTATCTGTAACGCTTTATCTGCATATTACAATGTTGCAACTTATAAATAAAACGATACTCTCAATATTTCTATGAAGACTAACTAGTAAAAGACGCCTGAGATTCGTAAAAAAATAGGATGTTGGCGGTATGTATCACCAAAAAATAACCAAAGTGGATCATATGTTTTGAGAAAACAGCAGCAATTTGAGGCAAGACCACATCAACATCAACAACAGCAATCGGCTTTCAAGACTTTCCACTTAAAGAGAACTTTAACCATATCTAAATGTATGATTGTTGATTGGAACAACTAGCTTTTTCTCCACTATCGCTAATAACAAATAGTTAAAAAATAATTTTTTCACTCAAAAATCACGAAGTTTCGCTGCAGATACTTGTGAGTTAGAAAACACAGAATGTGCGGAGAAACGACGTTTTGATTGGCAACTGACGTGAAAAGTGCCTTCTCTTAAATGAGTCACCGGCGGAGTTTCGCCAACGGCTACCATTGCTCTGGTAAATTCAGCCGTTACTTTCGGGACGCTTGTAGAAGCGACTGTTCTGAAGATTCCTTCATAATTATAGTCGGAATGTCGGAGTAGTAACTTTAAACAAACGGCTGCGGACCAGTGCGATCTTCTCGTCCTCCACCTCCTGTTTCTTTCCTCTTCTCTCCCTTTACACATACACACATTGTGCATTACGTAGCACTACATTGCGACCATTTCGGGAGCAGTCGCAGAGCCTAGATCTTGCCTAGCTAGGAAGGTGCACGAGGGAGAAATTCTCCGCAAACCGCACCTATAGGTCGACGCCTATCTCATCCTTCCTACCTCCCCGATAAAGAATTCACTACACTAAAGGTTGTTATATTACCCACAAGCAATTAATAGCCTTGGGCCATTAATGAGGTAATATCATTCATCGGGAAAGTTAATTTAAGATATTTCTCGTTTAAGGACAGACACGAATTATGAACGCCAACATTTGGCGGGTTAAAAATATCGGATCAACTGCAAGCGCATCAACTCTTGAAACGAATGTATTCACATATATCAGTCCATTAGTTTGATCGATAATACTTGAATTAAACTAGTTCCACGAAATCGCTCAATATTCGATATCCAAAGTCAATCAGAGTAACTAATTAGACGTGGCGATCAGGACTAGGAAAGGAATTTCTAGAGAGAGCGAGATAGGCTCAACTTCTGCTATTGTTGAGAACATCATTCACACAAGTTCAATCTAGTTATGTGCCCAAAACGCTTTTGCTTTCGTAATCCTGTGACAGTGCAATCGTTGATATATAAAAGCCTGACTAAAGAGCTTGATACGTTAGAATGTGTCGTTCTCACGCAGATGCAAACTTGGTTAATGAGAGAGTTCACTACTTATTCTATTTGTGTTGCGGAGTTGTTTTAGAACACCACATAGAAGCGTTTTCCTACGAATGCGATCTGCAACTCTGCTTCTAAAGCATTTACATCTTTACTCCTAGTACGAAATCCATTACCCTTAACGTATTTGATTCCAAGGCAAAAATAAATCGCTCTGAAAGTTTCATTTGCCTTCTACTTTACAACTATTTTATAAAAACATTAGCAAATGTGAAGTATATTTCTCTTACAAATGTGCACCACCCAAATAGCAACCTCTTCACAGAGAAAAAATACGGAATGCGATGTCATATAGCTTCTTTCAATTTGCTCATTTGTATATTTGAAAAAAAACTTTTAACATTTTCATTTTATTTATATGGAGAAAGCGTGTTAATGACATTAATATTTTTATAATAATGCAGAAGCTTCACCATTTCGATAAGACGAGTGGTCAGTTGAGAACTTGAGTCCAAGACCATATAAATGACCACTTTTCGCGAAAATGAGACTTTCACCTATAGACATTAAAGCCCCTCCTGACCTCTATTAGATGACATGGTATTTCTAACGCATTCTTAATTCCCCGGAAATCTTTTTGAAATGTTGCTGTCTACTCTTGAGGTAAAAAACACATACATAGCTGAAATTATCCACCAACGAACGTAAGAACAGTTGACGAAAAATGCATATCAATGCGTAAATAAATATCCAAATAGGAAAATGACAGTCGAAATGCCTTCATTTAAAAAAAAGTTAAAATCTTGAATCAATATGTGCTATAAACATAAGTTTGAGGCTGCAAAATATGCTTACATGCAATTAGAGATCATTAGCAGAAACCACAACGAACGATTTCACCTTCTAAGTTGCGTCATCCACGAGAGAGAGTTATGGATGAAAATAACAAAAATTGATACAGATTATTACCTTTTGACGAAAGACTCACATGAAGATTGAAGAGATTGTAATGGTATCTCCGTTTGGACGAAAATAAAGTTTTCCTTTACGTTATCCTTACGTTCCACTTAGCCTCCAAGCACGATGAACGAAAAACTGTTAGCGTGATTCTCTGATTTACTCATTAACAACGCGAGCTCGTCCGCGTCTATGTGAAAAACAATTATACCGGTAAATCTGACAACGTGATAAAACTTATCGTCGCGGCCCCCAGGACGGTGCGCTTTCTTTTCGTGACTCTTCAACCACTGAAAGCAATTGACAATCGATTTCCAAAAAAACTTTGAACCAAAACAATGATTTATATTGCTCAACGAAGGAATTTGAGCACTTTTTTTAGCAAAATTAGACTATCACCAGAAGGTGGAAGTTCTAAAAGGCATTATAGAAGAAAAGATAACACTTTCTTCAATGAGCCAGCAAATTGAGCGTAGAAGAGTGCCGCCAAATTCTATTATTTTTGGCATCCAATGCTGCAACAACATTGGTATTCCTATTCAAAAAATAGAAATCACTAAAATTAATGTATAAAGATACTTTAAAGAGAATTAAGTTTAAAATGATTTTTAATACCTTTTACACACTTATATAAACATTAATGCATCAAAACCTTTAAAGCGCATATATTTCTTCCAGTGACAACCTTGCAGAGCACCCACCAAATGCTAGACAATTTATTGCTCCAGTTTTGAACATTCCCAGGTACAAAACTATATTACTATTCTCAATAATCGCACAAGATCCACAGTGAATCAGTCAGAATCTCTAGACTTCCTCTCAAGATGTAAATCGATACTCCTGCCTCCGTAGTACATCACGACTATATCACTAACAGTGTCGTAGTACATAGACGAATACTCCTGCGCTCAATGCTACTACGACACACTCAATCTCTGCTTGAGCTATTCCTTTCCCTCGCAGCTAGATCTCATCCATACTCAGCGCCTCCTCTTCAAGAACTAGAGACATACATCGACTGATATCCATACTATCGACAGAATAGCCATAGTGTGACCATTCGTCAGTGTGGATCGCTTCTCTACTGAGCATTGTGTATTATCATACCAAATTTATGTTTTGAAGCACCGTCCGACAACTTCCTCAGTTGAACGCCCCACAGAAAATTAGTCAACTCTTATTTGGGCCTTTACTTTAAAGACAGAATATTAACATTAAAATAACTGTTCATAATCAATATATTTAAATTACAGGTGACCTAAATTAAGTAACGGTTCGAAATTAACTGTTTCTATTGTCAGTCAAATTGTTAAAAACAATTTTTAATGTAATATTTTAAACAATTGACAAGCTGTTGCAATTCTAAACAAAAGAATTACGTGAACTAATGCTACACAAAGAAAACTCTGACATTCTGTCTATGAATTTTAAAAAGTACCAAAATGTTATGAACTGTCGGCAAAAGTTCAATTCCGCCTGTACACATTCAAATATTCCAATATTCTAGTCTCTACAGACAAAAACAGTACAAGAGAGAATTGAAACCACCCGCTGACGTATTCGTACCCAATGAGTAACAGTATACACTTTATGATAAAAATTACACATATGTTTCAGAACTTTCTTCAATTAATATGATTTTGTGGATTTATTACAACCCTTACAAAGTTATCAGTATTCTACGCCACTCATCTTCAATCGATCACCAAACCCAACCTCTATAACACAATACCTCTGTGCGCCACTTAATCGCAAACTATCGCTATATACCTAATGATACTTTTGATGAGGACCTAATTCATCACAAGTGTGTGGTAGACAATCCTCATAGTAACTCTCCTAAGCTATGTGTGTAGCTATAATCTCTACGACCAGTAAGCATTTAAAATTCGAATAAATGTTCACGTTTGTTCTCTCCTCATCTAATATAAGCAATGTGATGATTTTATATTTAAAGTAATGTACAATGTTTTTCTCGATTTTCTGGAAACTTTACCTTCTGTTAACCAGCGCAACTTTTCTTGACATTGAGAGAAGAAATGTGGGTAGAGTGGGGTATTGTACGAAATAGCCACTAGATTTATTAAGCAATCTAATCTCTGGGAGAATTCACACGCCTTCGAATAACGTTCTCAATAATTTGTTCGTCTAACTTATCAGGAGTCGAATATCTGCTGTGATAGATTCCGTACCTGCTACCGGAACATCTTAGAATTGTTGGAGAAAATAACAATAGAAGTTTTCATCATTCAAAAGAAAATTGTTTCTACTTCGCTGGCATGCAGATGTGTTTGAAATGTTGTCATCAGGCTCGCTGCGGTTTTGCCTTCATCTTGTATTGTGTCAGAGAGTGAAGCCAACGTCATCGGTCAAGAAAAAGTTGCGGCGGTAGTATTTTAGTTGTCTTTTACTCATTGTAGTATATACTCAAGTTGAACCACCACCTCTACATAATAGCGCAAAGTTGTCCCTTTGTTTCTGCCCACAAACCCTCGTATGTTTTTACTGAGGATTTCTCTTAGCAGGACGCGACCGAGAAAATAGGTTAATTGCATTTGACTTCTCAATGCATTAAACAAAAAGTTTGCGACTCCATCAGAAATTCCTTCATATTCGATTGAAATTAATTCATGTTATCTTCCTCGAGGCTGCTTCTATTCGCTTGTGCTCTCTGCGCTTTGTTCTATTTCGTCTTCGCGCTAGCTCTATTATTCTCGTGCGAGAATCCCTCCTTGCTCACTGATGCCGGATCTTTTTCTGTGTCTGTCGATTCTCATCTCGAAAATTGCAGCTACGCCTCGGCAGAAAGAACCTCGGCTTTGTCTTTCGAGGGTCTTCAACTTCTAATTTGCGTCATCTATAATTATTGACTTCCGAAAGTGTCTTAGCATAAAATTATTACTTCACTCTATTTCAGATGTAACGTGATCTTAACAAGGAAGAAAAGACGCGTTTTTTCGAAGTTATCTTTGAACACGGAGATCTGGCAAGTAAATCCGAATTTATTTAAAGCTAATAAAGCCACATGCTCTATCCAGGTCAAGAAGCATTTTTTCACTTGAGGACTTAAACCATTTAATTTGATCTCTTCTCATACTATGTGTTAGCCATTTCATATCTTAATTTATTGTCATACTTTAAGATAATCCCAAATAACTATCATATTTTTTAAAAAAAAATATACCTGAACGATATGTCAGCTTAATGACAAGGAATTCAAGTGATTGTAATATTTGCTGAAATTAATTACTTTGCTTTACATATTTTGTGTGAGAGGATATACGAAAGAAGATATTTAGGGTTTCAAGTTGACTTATTGGTCTTTAATGAACGATCTTGCTCAGATAAATAACGATGTTTTCTGTTGTACTTATAAAAACACTATTCTACTAAAATATTTAAATAAAGCATAGTTCATTGTGTTAGAATATTCTTTCGAAATATTTCATTGTCGCAGCAGTATCGTTCCAATGCTTCTGACTTGACCATGCAGAATACATGAAGGAGATGTGTTTCAGATTTTGTCTCATTGAGTTGACGCCATTTGATTGTATAACTTGAATTCTACAGTGTTGAACTCACCATCACACCTAAACTCTACTTAATCAAAATGACAAAAATACACGTCTAATTTTCCTGCCAACAACTCACCCAAATAAGTCGTCACCCCGACTTAGGGCTCAAAGTTGTACATAGTATGGTTGGCTTCAATTTGGTGCGAGTCGAGGAACGTTGACTGAATACGTAATATAATAATAATAATAATATATAATAAAATAATAACTAATAATAATAATGACAATCATGGTGATGAAAAGGATGAAGGATCGACGATGGGGCTAGGATGATAATGATCAGGATGAGGATAGGATGATAATGACGATAGATACGACGATGACAATGATAATGATAATGTAATGATGATGATAACACAAAACTGTTTTAATATAATAATTATTATTATTACTATTTTATTTATATTTTATTATTATTTAAGTCACCGTTCCTGAACTGCACCAAATTAACCACACTACTATGTACAACTTTGAGCCCCTTCGAGTGATATGCGTGAAGATTAAGGGTTGTTGTTTGCATTCCAACCTGTAATTTTGTGTTGAAGCAACAAACCATCTCTCTGTGTCCTGTTCTCCCGAGCGCGCTCTGTCCCTTCCTCCCTTCTCGTAACGTTTTCTCAACGTCGCCTCGCGCGTTCGTTCGATTTACATATTGCCGACGTGATATTTCCGTCGTGGACTCGCTCGACACTCGTGAGACACATCGCGCCCCAAGCGTTATATTATAGCGTGTGGCACGCGAAAAAGATACTTCGAGATGCAATTACTTCCATGCCTTGTATTGAGCGTAAAAGATATACCCTTACCCTTTCAAGAAATGGTCGATGGGTAAACACTGCGAGACGGGGAAGCTGATCATTACTCTTCCCTTCGCATTGCCTCACCGTTCCACCCCCCAATTCGTCGTCAATCACTAACATCCACTCCCCACTCAACGTACTTTCGCCACCTTGTCATAAATCTTCCCGTCCCCTCTCTACGATTCTTCCCATTTTCACTACTCCTTTATTTCCCCGTACATTTATGGATGATAGATTTACGGATAAGAATTATTTATGATTTGAGAACTACTTTGAAGTTATAATCCATATCTTAAAGAAGTACAAAGAGCGTATTATCATAAGGTAATACCACGGTGTTTTGAAATTGTCGACAATTTATACATGAAATTTTCCGAAAGCACGCAGTTCGTATTTATATAAACTATACACGAGTAAAAGTATCTCCAACACAAGTTTGAAAAACTGTACCAAATATAAAAAGAACTAAAGCAATGTTGAAATCTCATGGACGCATCTCCTCTTCACACACCTCAAACGTCCTCGCACTGTACCGCACGTCTCAAAATAGTAGTACAGGTGTTCATGACCTTTGGACACTAGGTAGCAACTGGTAAACAGAACCGATAGATGACAACACAATCTATAACTAACAGCAATCGTCGTATCCGCTCTGATTGGGTATTTTGTATGATAGTAAAAGAGCTGATGGGGTTCTTTGAATTTCCCACGAGCTGTGAATAGTCGAATTAAAAACTGCTATCTTTGTCAGTTGCTACCCAACACCGTCAGCTTGTAGATTAAGAGCATTTTGAGGTCCACGCTAAGGAGAAGATCCCAAGTTTTAAAGTAGGCCCCGTGTTAACCGCCTGTTTCTCGTTGATTGCAACCAGAGAGACTGGCGAACGATGTTCGCCCTGTTTATGAGGTGTCGAGGATGGGCTGTTGATGTTGAGATTATTGTGGGGACCGTGCTTCGCGGGGACGTTTGGCTCGGACGGGCAGGGAAGGCGGCGGAGGGCGCCCGGGCCGCGGCTTTGCCCCAGAACGGAGGGGGGGGGGGGGAAAATTTTTCCCTTTTGACCTTGTTTTTGCGACTGGGGGCCCCGGCATTTACGGCAATTCCTCTTCCGAGCCAACTTTCCCTCCCACTCCGCCACTCCGCCCACTCTGCCTCGGGGCGGCTCTCATTGTTTAGTCTCTCTCTTTTTCGGCGGGGGCGGCGGATTTAAAGCTGGCGATGCGGAGTCTCCTGCGCGCAGAGCTCGTACGGTCGTCCTCGGTGAACCGCGAACCTCATGGTTTGGAGTAACTTTCATTCGCTCGTGTAGCATATGCTCTCGGCGTCATAAAATGGGGATTAGGACTGCAAGAGGTGGTGGAATACGCAGGAATTTACTGAATGTTCTTGTGCTCGTGGGGGAAATTTACCACGTTTATACAAGTGAAATAGATTTCGTGGAATGATAATGCCGTTTTTAATAATATTGAGAGACAAAGCGACCACATCGTTCGCGCATTCAAACATACTAAAAAGTTCAATTAGCTCAGAACCAGCGATCATTACAACTCGCGATCGTGAATTTAGAGTTAGGTGGATATCCCAATCTCTTTGCAAGTGCACCTAGTCAAATATTTGACCAATGCTCACTAGATGTCACATGATCAGAAAATGGAGTTACAGGTCATTTGTACAACTTTGTTAAAGCATCGTAATGTGAGAAGCTTCTGGTAATGTGTACTTTTATATCTCGAAGTATTCGATCTTCACGGAAAAAAGGAGTTTAAATTTGTACGGTTCGTTATTGGAAGAATAGAACTGGAAGAAGTAGAACGAAAAGCACGTGATCTAACGACACGAAAACCCGAATTATAATTTTTGATTTTCAAACTCCGTTTTTTAATTTGAGACTTACCCTTCACCTACAACTATCATACCTTATTCTGCCTAGATGTCTGAGAAAAAAGATGCAATAGCAGTATTGCTGTGGCAGTCTCGAACAATAGGATCCCGGGTTCGGGACCCACCTCGAGCATTGTTCTGTTGTGTGTATGTTCGTGAGTGTTTATTTCATCATACATCATCATCATCATCATTTCATCCCATCCCACCCATACCCCAACCCTGGGGTATAAAATAGGAGTCAGCATTAAAAATACTATAATCAAGTCTAATACCCTCTATAATCAAGTCTGAGCCCCAGTGGGTTGCACGAATCGCGTTCCATGATGGAAAATTCGCGAAATAAAAAGTATTTTAATAAAAATTGTAACAATATTAATAATAATGATAATACTGTGTGCTCACTGAGTGGATGTAGCTTGCCGACTCCTATAAGCAGCACGGTTGTGCATGGTTCTGGAAGGGGCAGTATGAGGGTTTGAGAGGAGTAGTAATTAAGTTATCTCGTCTCAAGCGCCTTCATCAGGTCCGACGCACCCGCACGCCGTCCCTCTCTCGCGTTCTGCTAAGCGACTGGAAGTGCCTGCGCACCCCGTCGCCTCCGACGAGAGCTGCCGCGTCACTCCACGCCGTCCCACTCCGCGCCGTCCCACTTAACGCCGTCCCACTTAACGCCGTCCCACTTAACGCCGTCCCACTTAACGCCGTC
>BOPP01000056.1:3308501-3327646 GCA_017312745.1 Gryllus bimaculatus
TATCAAGCATGTGATGTTTGCATGTATGTATGCAAGCAATGTAATGTTTGCAGTTATGATAATGCAAGCACTGTATGTACTGATGTATGTATGCAAGGCATGTATGTATGTATCTATGTATGGTATGTATTTATGTATTATATATGCATGAATGCCTCGCCCGCTTCAAAACAAACAAACTACTACTATGAACATTGCATGTTACGGGGCAATGGTCCCGTCCAGTTTCTGGGCCGAGCGACAGTTAAGCGGGCGGTCCCTTTCGATCTGAACCACGCCACTGCCGCAGTAAGCCGCTTTCCCAATCAGCGTGGGCGGCCAGGTGCCTGTCGGAGGAGCGGTAGCGACCCCCTCTTGGGCCGGGTGGCTGTATTTTTATACATTCTAGGTACGTCAACAACCAGGGTCATTTAGTGACCGTATGTGTGGTGGATGTTTTTTGGCATGAGGATACTGTATCTTTTCCCCCTGTATGGTGAAGATCCGGCGCCGACCTACCGATCGGCTTGCGGGTTTCCCCAACCAGGTTTCTCCCACCAGGCAAAATACTTTAAATGCAGCTTTATTTTAACTTTTCCATCTTCAACAAGATATTTTCTCCCGCTGACTTAAGATTTTTCGAAACTAAAATTTTTCCAGATCACGACTTTAGACATGATTTTTAAATTGTCCCCAGTATGACATGTGTTATATCCGTGGAAATCGACATTGAATACAATTCTGTAGTTGAACAACGAACGAGGTACTTAGCTTACAAATAGATATTATCCGCTTTAATATTAAGTTAAAATTCAGACGCTCTTGGATTAAAAAATAAAAAAAAAAAGAAAAAAAAAATAAAAAAAAAAAAAAAAAAAAAAAAAAAAAAAAAAAAAAAATAGGTATCATACACGAACTTGCTGTGAAATGTAATTTCGTCTGGATCTCAAATGTGTATGACCGGTGGATTATTTCTATATTCCCAAATTTATTCCCCAATTTAATTTACCGACCCTATGTGCTTCTTCGATAAAGCAAATCACACAAACCTGTGCCGTGCTATACTATGACTGCATTATCTCATCTGCAAGGCACTTGTGTGATCCTGACCTTAAATCGAGTCTCGATACAGAACTAAACCCAACTTCTCTCATACGACTTCACCCACAATTAATCACCGACGCGGCTAGTCAACTAGAACCTCGTATACCAACGTAGACTGTAGTTACACACTGACGGTTCTCATGTTATTGGAGACAAGCAGGCTCTTATATAGTAAACAGAAACGTAAATTGACGAGCGAGTTCCCTAGCGCCTGTAATCACGAGCGCAAACGCCTCGCGACTATGGATGATATGTGAACAGTGTACAAGAGCATTTATAATTCCGCTTGCAATTTCACGTATCATTCGCGACTTGGTGCAAATAGCTCTGTATAAATATCTTAATATCTCATTTTCCGTTGTGTTATCCGAGGCCAAATTATGTGAACACCAAAGACCAGCGCCTACCGATGCAGCTTTTGCAGCCTCCCAAGTAAAAGGCATTTGAGGTCAAACAGTGGCGCATATCTAAATTACATGTTGCAGTACATATTATGTTACATTGCTGACTAGGGTAGATTGTTTTCATCGACAGAAAGGTAATACGTAATATTCAAGGTCACATATTTTAGTTGGATCGTCCTCTTCTGTTGGTGAATAGTTTTCTGCAAATTGTGAATTATTAAGATTACCTTTGATGATCGCGTATCTGCTGTCCTGGCACTCGTGTGGAACCAACTAATTACTATGTGTAAGCAGTCTCCGCTTGGGGACGCTGAATGACGAGATATGCCTGTCAAGTAGTTGAGTAATAGGGTAACAAAATGAACAATAATATGACAAAAAAATTTGTTACAAAACACATTAATTAAAATAATTTAATTGGAGAGAAATTATTTTTGGCTAGAGCTAAGTAAGAAACGAGCAAGCATGTAAATCGTATACAGCTTCACACTTTCGCATACTAACGATCTGTTGGTGAGATTCAAGTATTTTATTACTTTAGCCTTGAACTAATATGTAGTACGTAAATGTAGTGCATGTCATATGCCGTTGATGCACGTATTTTCCTCCCAAGAAGAGTAGCGCGTAGCGCCAACATACTCTACATCTGCTTGCAGGGTTTACAAAAAATTATTAATCGCACAAGGATAATATTCGTAAAACAATCTTAACAAAGTATGCTTTCATATTGATGTTCATTTCTTTCGTAAAAATACGCAGTACTTCTTCTTCAAATGATATTAATTTTTACTGTTCTAGTAATTTCTGCTGTTGAAGATACCAATATACCAATACCCGAAGAAAATGAAAAATTAATATAGAAGGTATTTATGTAAATAATATATCAAACCCAATACACGATTGGTCATAAAACCATGACTCTCGATAATTTTAAACGATTCAAATATTAATATTAATTAAACGATGTCTGTAGCAAAGCGTTGCACTAGTTTTTTAAACTGTGAAGAATGATTAGTGAAGAGTGAGATGAAACATAGTTCATACTATGTTTATAGAATATTTTAGTATTAGCATTGTTATTAATAGGCTTAATAATTTGGTCTTGTTAAGAGCACGAAATAAAAATAAAAAGCAATTTTCTGCTCATTCTCTTCAAAGGAATCCGAAATACTTAGCAAATACTGAAGCGATAATTCGTCTTTAGACTGTTGCACTCATTAAACTATTTTTCAGTTAATAATGAAAAAATGTACAAATATTTCCCTTACCATCTTCTCTATGCTTTCGCTACTAATGGTAGATGAATCCCTCAGTGGAGTATCATATCGCATTCGCGCACCGTTTTTCTGCAGGACTCGCTACGCGAAATTACCTGTACTGCGCTGCTCGTGCAGGCTCCGCCGTCACTCCATGCTGCGAGCCAGCGAGTTTCATTTGTTCGGCCGTTGTAGCACGAAGCCTTGTAATACCTGGATTTCAGCCTTGGCAGGAAGTCTGCTGCAGAGGCCTCGGGAACGAAATGTCTCAGTTACGGCCAAGAACTGACATCGGCTTCCTTAAATTTCTCAGCTAGAATAAATGACGTTAATTAGAAAAACATCCTGCACAAATCAATAATCTTCCTGTATAGCCATGAAAGTTACCAATTAGATTGTTTTGAATATACTACTACATTCTAAACAATTTGTTTCGGAAACATTTTAATAGATATTGATGAGCCAATAGCAAGATGTTGCATTTCACATTGTTATTGACGAGAAATCTAATTACTAAAGGTATTGTTAGTTCGCGAAGTATCACATGTATAGAAGTTGTTTATTAGTATGCAGCTCCTTTGATTAATTAGGCATATGAATACTTACGTTTTGCGCTGTACAAAATCAAAAACCTTTCCTGCGATAATATCCTTTCGATTGGAAAATGAAGTGCTTGTAACACACAGTGTTGTGTTTACAGAAGCAACGTCGAACATGGTCTAACATTCATTAATAACGTATTTTGTGAAAGCATGTGATTGTTGGCTTATTGAAGTCGCACGTCTAACCTGCGTACACTCGCTGTTCCTCAGATTTCACTACCGCACTTATACTCGTATCAATATCTAACTACCACCGACACTATAAATCACCTTATGAATACGAGAGTAGTTTGCGAAGAATTAATTGCGACGTCTGCGCAGACTCTAACATACTGTATAGTACAGAGAGATGATCGACTACTATACATATCTGCAAAGAATGATCCTCGCAATTATACCAGCTGTGAGTATTCGAGAGCTATAGAGTGATCTAGCTAGGAATTTTTCACCTTCATTGAAGCTAATCACAGACCTACGTGTGTGCAGACCGACTATAATATGAGTTTATCGTGCACGTCACATCACTCGGAGGTGCGACACCTAGCATCCACCTACACTCAAATCCACATCGATACATACACATCATCACACCTGCTTAATACGATAACCAGTAGACTGCTCAGCATCTCCAGATCGATCAGTAGATCTTCACCAGTCCCTACAATTTTATTACGAATTATCCCACTCTGAATTGGCGAGGAGGCCTCACTCAGGTGTGTGACCTAAGCTCTACACCGCATTCAGAGAGCAGAGTAGATCTCAGATGCCCGTCACAGTTTCGTGCGCGGCCATGAACTTGTAGGAACCATCATCCGGTTTTGAGTATTTCCATCACAACTGGGCGTGCCCAGGCGGCCTAGATTGTTAGAGATTCAATGGCCCGTCTCTACCCGCCCGTTTCCCGACGATATCCACCGTGTGCGTGTCGCAGATTCCGACAGCAACGGCGAGCCCTCATTTCTCGTTTTACGGCGTCCTACTATTCATCTGTTACAACGCAACGAAGATGCTATATCTTGATCTGCACACTAAACCCTTCCTGCGCACACGAGCACAATCACTCACCGTGGGATATTCATCACTCTCCTCGAAGAATATCCGATTATATGAACTAACATCAAGTGATATTTGTACTTCGCGAGTAGCATCCTGCGCTATATAACACTCATAGATATATAAGCTTATAAAGCCGCTCTTTGTTCTCCAAAAAGGCCCGTTGCCGCCGCCTCCGCCATTTAATCCCCGCTTGCCAGACCTCCGCGGAACGCCGTTTATATATGATAAAAAAAAGAGGCGAAGAGCGAAGCGGACCGCGGGAGAACCCTATGAGGAACCCGGGCGGCGGCGGTGCCGAGCACAAAAGTCGCACAGCTACGTCCATACACCACGCAAGGCGACGTTTATTTAGCCATTAAGGAGGAACCGCGGCCGCACGTCTGTTGCGAGCGGCACGGGGGCGCGTGGGGCGGCAGGGGCAGGCCGGGGCGGCGGCCGCGGGGCCGGCCGAGAATTTTATTTAAAGCTGGCGATGCCGGGTCTCCTTAGCGCCGCCCCCAGAGCTTCGTACCTCGTTCACGTCCTCCGTGACCCCCGCCCCGAACCCTCCCAATTGGTTGATAACCCTTTTACCATTCCGTTCGTTTTAGGCATATGGTTCGTAGATCACACAAATCACTCAACTGCCGGTCAGAGCTCGACAACAGAAAGCACACCGTAGAATGGGCAACGTGTGTTCTCGCACATACATAGTAGACTACTCATACGATGGGAGTGGGGAATTAGAGAGATGAGCAGCGACGCGATTCGGTCAAGGAGTCTCATTTCAGCTTCGATCCCCTAGATCATTCTTCTGTTGTATGCGAACCGCACTGGCTGTGACCAATTAATTCGATCGAGCGCACAGTCACCGCTACATCCACTCTCTCTCACAATCGAGAGCCATACCACACGTATCCAATAACGTACCTAGCCACCACTAACGACTACATATTGCTCGAATCACACTAGACACCGATCGCAACAAACGACCTAATCGTCGAGCCAATACCAGCCACTTATTCCATGACTCTCGACTCCCTGATGTCTGAACAACCGATCGCTGTCGGTAGAATCAAATTGGCTGTTCAGAGGACCTCGCCACCTCCAACGGCTGACCACCGCTGATCCACATCCAAAACTGACGGCTACAACCCACCACGTGAACCTCTCGTCACCACGCCCATATAATCCTTATCGCCGACAAAGGATACATGTTTCTTGGCTCCGTGCACCAACGCCATCGAAGGATGGACAGCCTGTCACCCATGCTACATATCCTACCGCACGACGCACGACTACCAGACCGATCTCGCGGAAAACTATTACAGTCTTACCGATCTCACTACTCCGCTCTTGTGCCAAGTGTGAAACGCACATCCAGTTTACCGCCGCCCGTCCTACATCGCACTCCAACAATCAGCCTACACATCCGCCTCACAAGAACCATTTACTCCTAATCCACTCCACGTCGCTTGTGATTGGGAAATGATTAATATGCCGTTTTTGAATATTATTGGAGAGCGACCAAACGACCACATCGTTCGCGCAATTCAAAGACATCACTAAAAAGTTCAACTTAGCTCACGGAAACCAAGCGATCATTTACAAACTCGCGATTCGTGTAAAATTAGAGTGTAGGTGATATCCCAAATCTCTCTGCAAGTGCACACTAGTCAAATATCCCTTGGACCACATGCGCATAGAATGCTCAACCAATGATCAAAAATGGATAGTTACGAGTATTGGTACAACTTATGTTTTAAAGCATCGCGAATGTTGAGAGACTGCTCTGCGGTAATAGTGTATTTCTATCATCTCGAAGTATTCCGATCTTCACGGAAAAAAGGAGTTTAAATTTGTTTTTACCCGGTTCATTGGCAGAATTAGAACTGCAAGAAGTAGAAAACGAAAACACCGTGATCTAACGACACGAACCTCGAATTATAATTTGTTATTTCAAACTCCGTTTTTTAATTATGAGACTTACCCTTCACCTACATACGTATAACATACCTTAATTCTTGCCTAGATGTCTGAGAAAAAATGATGCAATAGCAGTATTGCATGCTGCCAGTTCTCGACAATAGGATCCCCGGTGGTTCGAGACCCACCTCGCGTAGCATTGTTGTCTGTTGTGTGTAGTTCGTGAGTGTTTACTTTCATCATACGATCATTCAATCATCAATTCATTTCATCCCCATCCCACCCGATACCCCAACCCTGGGTAATTAAAATAGGAGTCAGCATTAAAAATTACCATATAATCAAGAGTTAATACCTCTATATCAATCTAGACCCCCAGTGGCTTGCACGAATCCGCGTTCCATGATGGAAAATTCGCCGAAATAAAAAGTATTTTTATAATTAAAAATGTGTAACAATCATTAATAAGAATATAATACTGTGTTCTCACTGAGTGGACGTAGCTTGCCACTGCCTATAAAGCAGCACGTTGTGCCATGGTTCTGGAAGGGGCCAGTATGAGGTTTAGAGAGGAGTGTATAATTAAGTTATCTGTCCTTCAAGCGCCTTCCATCACGCCACGCACCCGCACGCGCGTCCCTCTCTCGCGTATCTGTAAGCGACTGAGAATGGCCTGCGCAACCCCGTCGCTCCGACGAGAGCTGCCGCGCTCACTCCACGCCTCCCACTCAGCCGCCGTCCCACTTAACGCGCCGTCCCACTTAAACCGCCGTCCCATCGTTAACGACGACGTCCCACTTAACGCAGCGCCAGCTTTAAACGCCCGTACCACTTAACGCACGTCCCACTCCACGCCCGTCCCACTCCACGCCGTCTCACTTCCACGCCGTCCCACTCCACGCCGTCCCACTCCACGCCGTCCACTCCACGCCGTCCCACTCCACGCCGTCCCACTCCACGCCGTCCCACTCCACGCCGTCCCACTCCCCCGCTCCAATCCACGCCGTACCGTGTCACCCATATAGGCTACGTACCTAGCTAGCTAGCTAGCTAGGGTTAAAATCTTGACACCATCGGGACTTGAACCCTAGGTCCTCTCAATCAGAAACACTGCAGTGACATCGGTATTCTGACCCGCGGCCCCAGCCCTCATATTTCTCTGCTCCCATTGCAGTGCCCTGTTACTTCCAATTTCGTCGCTAACCGTGTCTTCCCCTTCTGTCAAGCGTTTGCCTCTCCCATGCCCCATCTGGGTCTCTTGCTCGATTTCCATCGCCTACCAAACCCAACAGGGTCTACTTGACCCACTGAGTAGCGAGCATCCTCCATTCCTCCCCCCTCCCGCCATTATATCGCTGCGATCCTTTCTGGTGCATCCCGTACTGCTTGAGTACTCCTTTCGTCTATTGCTTCCGCGATCCTCCACAACCTCATTCCTCGTGAAAGGTCCGGCTCGGCATCTCCTCCCTCTCCCGCCTCGACATCCCTATTTTCTCGCCTCACCCCACTTCATTTCGTGTCGTTTACCTCACCCCCAGCCTGCCGCGCCTCATTCCGTGCCTCGCCCTGCGCCTGGCCACGCCCCCCTTCCACACGCAGCGGACTGTGCGCGTAATTTTCTTTCGGGCCTTGAATAATCAGGAGGCCTTGTTAGAGGCGCCGGAGCGTTAAAGCGGTTCGTGCTCCATTACGTTGTCTCGTTTCCCAAATATAAACAGGTCATTTTTTAAAACATTGTCAGTATGGTAAATATATTTTCTGATGAAAGCGAGGCGGAGGAGTGAACATGAGCTGAAATTAGGGGGTGACATTGCTGTACACACTTTCTCGGCTTATCTGTAACGCTTATGCGATATTACAATATTGCAACTTATAAATAAAACGAATACTTCAGATATTTCTTGGAAGACTAACTTTAGTAAAAGACGCTGAGATTCGTAAAAAAATAGATGTTGGGGTATGTATCACCAAAATAACCAAAGTGGTATAGTGTTTTTGAGAAAACAGCAGCAATTTGAGGCAAGAGCAATCAACATCAACAACAGCAATCGGCTTCAAAGACTCCAACTTAAAGAGACTTTAACCATATCTAAATGTATGTTGTTGATTGGAACACTAGATTTTTTCCACTATCGCAATAACAAATAGTTAAAAAATAATTGTTTTCACTCAAAAAATCACGAAGTTCGCTGCAGATACTTGTGAGTTAGAAAACACAGAAGTGCGAGCAAAAGAGGTTTGAGTTGGCAACTGACGTGAAAAGGTGCCTTCTCTTAAATGAGTTCACCGGCGGAGTTTCGCCAACGGCTAGCCATTGCTGCTGGTAAATTCAGCCGTTATTTCGGGGACACTTGTAGAAGCCGACTGTTCTGACAGATTCCTTCAATCATTATCAGTCGAATGTCGGAGTAGTACTTTAACAAACGGGCTGCGGACCACGTGCGATCTTGCTCGTCCTCCACCTCCTGTTTCTTGTCCTCTTCTCTCCCTTTACACATACACACATTGTGCATTACGTGCACTACATTGCGACCATTTCGGGGGCCAGTCGCGAGCCTAGATCTTGCCCTAGCTAGGAAGGTGCTACGAGGGAGGGAGAAATTCTCCGCAAACCGCCCTATAGGTCGACGCCTTATCTCATCCTTCGCTACCTCCCGCGATAAAGAATTCACTACACTAAAGGTTGTATATTACCACAGCAATTAATAGGCCTTGGGCCATTAATGAGTAATATCAATTCAATCGGGAAAGGTTTAATTAAGCTATTTCTGTTTAAAGGAAGACCCGAATTGAACGCCAAACATTTGGCCGGTTAAAACGTATGCGGATCAACTGCAAAGCGCATCAACTCTTGAAACGAATGTATTCACTATATCAGTCCATTTTAGTTGATCGAGTAATATCGTTGAATTAAACTAGTTCCACGAAATCGCTCCATATTCGGATATCCAAAGTCAATCAAGAGTACTAATTAGACGTGGCGATCAGACTAGGAAAGGAATTTCTAGAGAGAGCGAGATAGGCTCACTTCTGCCTATTGTTTGAGAACATCATTCACACAGTCAATCTGTTATGTGCCCAAACGCTCTTTATGGCTTTTCGTAATCCTGTGAACAGTGCAACGTGTGATATAAAGCTGACTAAAGACGTTGAATACGTAGAATGTGTCGTTTACTGCAGATGCACATTGGTTTAATGAGAGTTCACTACGTTATTCTATTTGTGTTGACGGATGTCGTTTAGAACACCACATCGAGCTGTTTCTACGAATGGATCTGCAACTCTGCTTCTAATAGCATTTACATCTTTACTCTAGTACTGAAATCCATACCCTTACGGTAATTTGATTCAAAGCAAAAATAAAATCGCTCTGAAAGATTCATTTGCCTTCTTACTTACAACTTTTTATAAAAACATTAGCAAATGTGAAGTTATTTCTCTACAAATGTCACACCCCGAAATAGCAACCTCTTTCACGAGAAAAAATACGTAATGCGATTTCATTATAGCTTCTTTCAATTGCTCATTTTGTATATGAAAACTTTTAACATTTTCTTTTATTTATATGAAAGCGTGTATGACATTAATATTTTATAATAAATGCAGAAGTTCACCATTTCGATAAGACGAGTGGTCAGTTGAGAACTTGAGTCCAAGAACCATATAATGACCACTTTTGCGAAAATGAGACTTTCACATAGACATAAAGCCCCTCCTGACCTCTATTAGATGACATTGTCATTTCGTAAGTTCTTAATTCCCCCGGAAATGTTGAAATGTTGCTGTCTACTCTTTGAGTGTAAAAAACACATAATAGCTGAAATTATCCACGCCAACGAAACTTAAGAAGTTGACGAAAAATGATGATCAATGGTAAATAAATATCCCAAATAGGAAAATGACAGTGAAATGCTTCATTTAAAAAAAGTAAAATCTTGAATCAAATATGTGCTTATAACATAAGTTGAGGCTGCAAAATATTGCTTACATGCAATTAGAGACTATTAGCAGAAACTACAACGAACATCACCTTCTAAGTTCTCATCAGAAGAGAGAGTTATGGATGAAAATAACAAAAAATTGATACAGATTGTTACTTTGCCGAAAGACTCAATGAGTATTGAAGAGATTGTAATGGTTATCTCCGTTTGGACGAAAATAAACGTTTTCCTTACGTTTCCTTACGTTCCACTTAGCCTCCAAGCACGATGGCAACGAAACTGTTAGCGGATTCTCTGATTTTCATAACAACGCGAGCTCGTCGCGTCTGATGTGAAAACAATTATACCGGTAAATCTGACAACGTGTAAAACTTTCGTCGCGGCCGCCCAGGAGGTGCTGCTTTCTTTTCGTGACTCTTCAAACCACTGAAAGCAATTGACAATCGATTTCAAAAAACTTTGAACAAAAACAATGATTATATGGTCAACTGGGAAGGAATTTGAGCGACTTTTTTTTAGCAAGATTAGACTATCACCGAGGTGGGAAGTTTAAAGGCATTATAGAAGAAAAGATAACACTTTTCAATGAGCAGCGAAATTGAGCTGTTAGAAGCGTGGCGCCAAATTTCTATTATTTTGGCGATCCATGTGCAACAACATTGGTTTCTATTCAAATAAGATAGAATATCATAAAATGTAATGTATAAAGATACTAAAGAGAATAAAGTTTAAAATGATTTTTAATACCTTTTACACATTATATAAACATAATGCATCAAAACTTTAAAAGCGTCATTTCTTCAGTGACAACTGTGCAGAGCACACCAGAATGCTAGACAAATTTATTAGCTCAGTTTTGACATCAGGATTTTTTTTCAAATTCATCATCACTTCTCTGAACTTAGATATTCATTTATGACCTTTGCTCAAGATGAGAAAATCAAAAGGAAAAGGGAATATGTCTTACTTCCTGAAGAATGTTACCATGGTGACATCAAATTCTAAACAAATTTCAGTTCTTAGAGTGAAACAGAATATGCAATTAAATTCCTAATATCACCTACAGCCATTCTTCACGAATGCCACTACGTCTTTCAGAACTAGCAGATATAGAAACTTCATTTGCGAAGGAGAGATATGTCTGTTTCTACTGAGCATTGTGGTATTATCAGTACCAAATTTTATGTTTTGGAAGCACGTCGACAACTTCCTCAGTTGAACGCCCCACAGAAAATTAGTCAGACTCTATTTGGGCCTTTACTTTAAAGACAGAATATTAACATAAAATAACTGCTTCATATCAATATATAAATTACAGGTGACACATAAATTAAGTAACGTTTCGGAAATTAACTGTTTCTATTGTCAGGTCAAATTGTAAAAACAAATTTTTAATGTAATATTTTAAACAATTGACAGCTGTTCAAATTTAAACAAAAGAATTACGTGAACTAATGTACACAAAGAAAACTCTGAATTCTGTCATGGAATTCTAAAAAGTACAGAAATGTTATGAAACTGTCGCAAAAGTTCATTCCGCCTGTACACATTCAATATTCCAATATTCTAGTCTCTACAGACAAAAAAACAGCTACAAGAGGAATCTGAAACACGCTGACGTATTGTACAATGACTAACATTACATTTATGAATAAAATTAATATGTTCAGAACTTTCTTCAATTAAGTTGATTTGTTGATTATTATAACCTTACAGTTAAGTATTTTTCAATAAAAAACATGGAAATAAATTATCTATTTCCAATTATTCTTGCAAGAAACCCATTGAGGATATTTTGAGTGGAAGACCCAGATATATTCAGTGCTGATGTATTTAATTACTACCTATTTCTATTAATACTATAGCATTTAAAATTCGAATAAATGTTCACGTTGTTCTCTTCCTTCATCTAATATAAGCAAATGTGATGAATTTTATTTTAAAGTAATGTACAATGTTTTTCTCGATTTTCTGGAAACTTTACCTTCGGTTATACTCGCGCAACTTTTCTTGAACGATGGAGAGAAGAAATGTGGGTAGAGTGGGGGTATTAGTTACGAAATTAGCCACTAGATTTTATGAAGCAATGCTAATCTCTGGAGAATCAGCCACGCCTTCGTAACGTTCTCAATAATTTGCGGTCTAACTTTATCAGGAGTTCGAGATATCTGCTGTGATAGATCCGTACCTGCTTCGGACATTTCTTTAGATTTTTGGAGAAAATAACAGATAGAAGTTTTCATCTTCAAAAGAAAATTGTTTCTACTTCGCGG
The DNA here is from genome assembly GCA_017312745.1 of Gryllus bimaculatus. Taxonomy (NCBI): domain Eukaryota; kingdom Metazoa; phylum Arthropoda; class Insecta; order Orthoptera; family Gryllidae; genus Gryllus; species Gryllus bimaculatus. Next base: position 3,321,022 of record BOPP01000056.1, read on the forward strand.
CAGTGCAGATGTGTTTGAAATGTTGTCATCAGTGCTCGCTGCGAGCTTTTGCCTTCATCTTGTTATTGTGTCAGAGAGGGGGAAGCAACGTCATCGGTCAAGAAAAGTTGCGCGAGTAGTATTTTTCAGTTGTCTTCTTACTCATGTGTAGTATAGTACTCAAGTTGAACCACCACCTCTACATAGATAGGGCAAAGTTGTCCCTTTGTTTCTGCCCCACAAACCCTCGTATGTTTTACTGAGATTTTCTCTTGGCAGGAAGCGACCGAGAAAAGAGGTTAATTGCATTTGACTTCTCAATGCATTAAACAAAAAGTTTTGCGACTCCCATTACAGAAATTCCTTTATTCTATGAAATTAATTTCATTTATCTTTCCTGGGAGCTGTTCTAATTCGCTTGTGCTCTCTGGCGCTTTGTCTTATTTCGTCTTCGCGTAGCTCTTTATTCTGTGCGAGATCCTCCCTCTCACTGATGCCGGATGCTTTTTCTGTGTCTGTCGATTCTCATCTCGAAAAGTTGCAGCTACGCCTCGGGCAGGAAGAGAACCTCCGCTTTGTCTTTCGAGGTCTTCAACTTCTATTTGCGTCATCTATAATTTTGACTTCCGAAAGTGTTTATCTAATAAAATTATTACTTCAAACTCTATTTCAGATGTAGGTGACTTAACAAGGAAGAAAAGTACGTTTTTCGAAGTTATCTTTGGAACACGAGAGTCTGGGAGTAATCCAATTTATTTTAAAGCACTTAATAAAGCACGATGTCTATCAGTTCAAGAAGCCATTTTTTCACTTGAGACTTAAAACCATTTAATTTGATCTCTCTCATACTATGTGTTAGCCATTTTCATCATCTTATTTATTGTCATATTTAAGATATCACCAAAATAACCTATCATATTTTTTTAAAAAAATACTGAACGTATGTCAAGCTTAATGACAAGAATTCAATGTGATTGTAATATTTGCTGAAATGTAATTATTTGTTTTACATATTTTGTGTGAGAGGTATACGAAAGAAGATATTTAGGTTTTCAAAGTTGACTACTGGTCTTTAATGAACGATTTGCTCATAAATACATGTTTTCTGTGTATAAACACTATTCTCACTAAAATATTTTAAATAAATCATAGTTTCATTGTGTTATGAATATTCTTCGAAATATTTCATTGGTCGCCAGGTATCGTCCAATGCTTCTGCTTGACCATGGCAGAATACATGAAGTAGATGTGTTTCAGATTTTTCTCATTGAGTTGACGCCATTTTGATATTATAACTTGAATCTACAGGTGTTGAACACCATCACACCTAAACTCTATTAATACAAAAATGACAAAAAGTACACGTCTATTTTCCTGCCACAACTCACCCAATAAGTCGTCACCCCGACTAGGGGCTCAAGTTGTACATAGTAGTGTGGTTCAATTTGGTGCGAGTTCAGGAACGGTGACTTAATAGTAATAATAATAATAATAATAATAATAATAATAATAATAATAATAATAATGACAATGATGGTGATGAAAAGGATGAGGATGACGATGGGGCTGAGGATGATAATGATCAGGATGAGGATGAGGATGATAATGACGATGATGACGACGATGACAATGATAATGATAATGATAATGATGATGATAACACATAAACGTGTTTAATAATAATAATTATTATTATTACTATTATTATTATTATTATTATTATTATTAAGTCACCGTTCCTGAACTCGCACCAAATTGAACCACACTACTATGTACAACTTGAGCCCCTAGTCGGGGTGATGCGTGAAGATTAAGGTTGTTGTGCATTCCAACCTGTAATTTTGTGTGAAGCACAAACCTCTCTCTGTGTCCTGTTCTCCCGAGCGCGCTCTGTCCTTCCTCCTCGTTCTCGTAACGTTTTCTCAACGTCGCCTCGCGCGTTCGTTCGTTTACATTTGCGCGACGTGTATTTCCGTGTGGACTCGGCTGCGACGACTCTGTGGAGACCATCGCGGCCCCAAGCGGTATATTTATAGCGGTGTGGCACGGCGAAAAAGGATACTTCGAGATGCAATTACTTCCAGTGCTGTATTGAGGCGTAAAGATATACCCTTACCCTTTCAAGAAATGGGTCGATGGGTAACACTGGAGACAGGGGGAAGCTGATCATTAGCTCTTCCCTTCGCTGCCTCACCGTTCCCCCCCCAATCGTCTCATCACTAACATCCACTCCCCACTACGTACTTTTCCCACCTTGTCAAATCTTCCCGTCCCCTCTCTACCGTTCTTCCATTTTCACTACTCCTTTATTTTCCCCGACATTTATGATGATGATTTAGCGGAATAAATTATTTATATTTGAGAACTATTTGAAGTTATAAATCCATATCTTAAAGAAGTACAAAGAGCGTATTTATCATAGGTAATACCACGAGTGTTTTGAAAATTGTCGACCAATTTATATGAGAATTTCCGAAGCACGAGTGGTATTTAATATAACTATTACACGAGTAAAAGTATCTCCAACACAGTTTGAAAATGTACCAAATATTAAAAATAACTGAAAGCAATGTTGAAATCTCATGTGACGCAGCGATCAATGTAGTGTACCGCCACCTAAAATAGATAGTCACAGTTTATGATTGGACAGTAGGTAGAACTGGTAAGAAAAATCGGATAGAAAAAGCGATAAACGTTTTGAGATACACCGCTCTGATTGGGGTATTTTGTATGTATAGTTAAAAACTATGGGTTTTAATTTCACGAGTGGAATAGTCAGAATTAAAACTGTATGTCTTGCTACAACACCGTCACTTAATTAAGAGCATTTTGCGTTCACCCTAGAAATATCCAATTAGTAGCCCCTTTACGCCTGTCGTTGATTGCACCAAACTGCGAACTATGTTCCCTGTATGAGGTGTCGAGGATGGCTGTGTGATATGTGACGTCTTTCGCGACGTTGCTCGGGACGCAGGAAGCGCGAGGCGCGCGGCTCCCAACGAGAATCTACTGCACTGGCGCATTACGCATTCCTCTCCGCCACTTCCCCTCCACTCCGCCACTCCGCCACTCCTCCTCCCGCTCTCATTGTTTCTCCTTTTCCTCTCTCTCTCCCTTTCTTAGTCGAGTTTTCCTTTCCGCTCCCCCTGGTCATCTTCTCTCGCTTACCCGTTCTCCGCGTGCGTTCTCCCAAATTCTCGTTTTCTTCCACTCGGCCTCTCTCCACTTCGTGCCCCCTCTCTCACGGTCACTCGTTTCGTCTCTCTTTCTGTGCTTTCCACGTCTCTTTTTGTCCTTATCTCTCTTTCCGTATGTGCTTTTACATCTCTCTCTCTCTCTCTCCTTCCATACCTCTCTCTCCCTACCTCCATACCTCTCTCTCCCTACCTCCATACCTCTCTCTCCCTCCCTCCACACCACTCTCTCTCTCTCCCTCCCCCTCCCTCGCTCTCTGCATCACTCTGTGTTGTCTCTCTGTGTCTCCGTCCTCCATCCACACAAGCCTTCTCTCTGCCTCTCTCTCCCTTGCCACCCCTGGTAACGTGCTCCAGCCCCGACATTGTCGTCCCTCTGGCCGCCTTCACCATTGTGCGTGCGCCTTATTTATTACGAAATTATTTCATATTCTTATGTGGCGACGCTACCGGTGCGGCGCCTGCCCGCCCTTCCTCCCGCACTCCGCACAACCGAAGAGGGGATTTTTGTCCCGTCCCTCTGGCCCCCCCGGCCCCCTTCCCAAAACCAATTGGGGTTGGCGGTGCGCCCTTAAAATTTTTAAATTTTACGAAAATTAATTTCATATTCCTTTATGTGGGCCGACGCCTACAGGTGGCGGGGCTGCCCCGCCCCTTCCTCCCGCACTGCCGCTCCTTCCCCCCGCCTCACCGCGCCCCGCACGCCCTGCCTCACCCTGCTCTCGCAGTTCCTCGCCCCGCCTTCCCGCCTGCGCCTCACCCCACCTCGCCCCGCCCTGCCCACACCCCGCCTTGCCAACACCGCCTCGCCACACCCCGCCTCGCATCGCCCCGCCCCGCCTCGCCCCGCCTCGCCCCGCCTCGCCCCGCCTCGTCCGCCCCCGCCTCGTCTGCCCGCCTCGTCCCCGCCCCAACCTCGTCCCGCCCGCCTCGTCCTGCCCCGCCTCGTCCCGCCCCAGGACCCGCACCGCCTCGTCTCGCCCCGCCTCGTCTCGCCCCGCCTCGTCCCGCCTTGTCCTGCCTCGTCTCGTCTCGCCTCGCCCCGTCCTGCCTCGCCCCGCCCCCTCTCGAAACTCCTCGCCACGCCTCGCCTCGCCAGCCTTTCCCCGCGCCCCTTCGACCCGCCTCAACCCACCACGCTCCCCGAGCCTCACCCCGCCACACCCAAACCTCCCCTCCTTCTCCGGCTTCTTCCCACCTCGCCCCGCCTCGCCCGCCCATTTCGCCATCCTAACCCTGCCTCGCTCCAACCCAACCCTACATCACTGCGCTCCTCATCACCGAAACCGTCCCCTCCACCTCATGGGTCCCCGCCGCACCTTGCCGAGCGCCGCCAAGCGCGTCGCGCCCCGCCACGCCGCCGCGCCCGCGTGGGAACGTGTTGCGTTGGCCGCGCTCGTAAATAGCGGCAGCAAAGTGGCGCGCACGCGCCTCCCGGCGGCGCCAGCGCCCTGCGAATTGCCCCGCCTTAAAAGCCACGGCCCCGCTGACGGCGATATGCGCAACGCGCGCTCTAAGCACAGAGACATTCAAAATGGCCTGGAGTCCGCAAGGTAGTGTGCTTTCTCTGGTGCACGGTAATCGAATTTGTGCTAAAAGGAATTTGGAAAGCGCCAACGTTTTGGTTTTATGAAAGAAAAATTAAAGACTAGAAAATAAAGCTCTCAAGGTAATGGACATAGAGAGATGCGAAATGAGAGATGGCCAAAACAAAATTTTTAATTGGATACCTGAAAGAAGACGTAGAAGAGGTAGACTGGTTTAACCTGGAAGAAAAATATATACATGAAGTTATGGAGGAGAGAGGATTGGAGGTCAATGAGTCAATGGTCAAGCGGTCAATGGAGGATCGAGAATTATGGAAATTGAAACGGCAAATCTCAAGGGGTAGAAACCGTCGAAGAAGAAGAAGAAGAAGAAGAAGGAAGAAGAAAAATTATGCTGACATACAAAGTTGCAAAGATTCGAAAAATGTCTCAAACAAATGTCCTAATAATCAAAGCTCTCTAGATACTATCAGGGGAGTTCTTAGCCCCAGTCACACAAAGTCCAAATAGAATTAACCGAAAGTGGGCGCTGTCAGCGTCGACATAATTACAAAAAGGACCTATAAACATTCGCTGCTCACTCGCAAAACCAGACTCCCTCTTACGGCCTTGTGTTGGCCCTTATATATGCGCTACTATAGTTTAAACAAAGAGCGCAGCTGTAACTAGTCCCGTTTCAAAGAGTCACATCCCATCAAGGGTATGGATATTTGTTTGATGTTTGTGGCATGGTCGGGATTTTTTCAAAGGCATTCTTGCATAATTTCTTTACTCCCTTGCACAAAAGAGCATGTGTAAAAAGACACCAAGGCATTTGCGAGGATGGCATGGCTGCCATTTATCTTCCTACATCTCGTGTTAAGACAGAAAAAAAAGGTTTATTGTACTGCTTATTTACAAACTACCGGGAGTTTCCAAAACTCTACACCGAAAAAAACAAGTGTCTGCAACTAATATCCGAAGATGTACAAATGTCAAAGCTCTCTAGTACCAATCAGAAGAAATTTAACCAGTTTTTGTAGCCCAAGACAAAGTCCAAAATAGAATAACCGAAAGGGGCGCTGTGCGTGTAGACATAATTACAATAAAAGCCTTACACTTTCGGTGCTCACTCGCAAACCAGACTGCCTGCTTAGGTTCCCGTCGGCTCCTTATATTGTAACGTATTTATGCCAGCCGGTGCTCATGGCATCTAATTTGGGGAACGGCTTGGGTTGCGAATTAAGTCTGCGCCACAGGAGAAGGGTTTTTTTCCGTAAAGGGAAGAACGCGGAGACGGGAGACACAAGGCTTTGGGTGTCTTCCGGCTATTAGAAGCTTTTCACTGGTTATATACAAGCGAGGGGTGGCGTGACGTAGGAGGTCACGTGGGCGCTTCGCCCTATATACACAGAGTGTAACGGAGCCAGTAGGGCAGGTTCTGGAGACCAGTGGGAGAACCAGCGTGCGTGTGCTACAAAAACTTGGCGCCTAGACGGGTGCATATGGAGCGCAGGCTCGCGAGGCTGGAGTCATTATTGACGAAGCTGCGACTTTAATGTCTTGGGTGACTGCGGTCACGGGGGAGCGATGCTGTGTGGCGTGCTCGAGTGAAGAGTGGTTTGAGTGCCACGAATTCACCGTACCGATTCATCAATCGGAATAAGAATCGCTCCTGCGCTCGAGCTAACCCAGCCGTTGGTGGCGCCAAGAACGGACTTTGTGTCCAGCGTGACTCCGGTCACCGGAAGCTAGGCTTGTGGGCGCGCTTCAAAGTAGGAGTGGCGAATGCCACAATCAAACAATATTCAATCGGGTTTTGGATCGCTTCCGCGCGATCAAGGGGATAGTAGGTTCTATCAGAAGCTAGGGTGAAAAAAGTAGATTATTTAGTGTAATATAGTTTTGTTTTGTTTTCTTGTTAAT
>BOPP01000056.1:3327671-3361115 GCA_017312745.1 Gryllus bimaculatus
CCCTCCTTCCCCGCCTCACCGCGCCCCGCACGCCCTGCCTCACCCTGCCTCGCAGTTCCTCGCCCCGCCTTTCCCGCCTCGCCTCACCACGCTCGCCCCGCCCTGCCACACCCCGCCTTGCCACACCCCGCCTCGCCACACCCCGCCTCGCATCGCCCCCGCCCGCCTCGCCCCGCCTCGCCCCGCCTCGCCCCGCCTCGTCCCGCCCCGCCTCGTCCTGCCCGCCTCGTCCCTGCCCACCCTCGTCCCGCCCGCCTCGTCCTGCCCCGCCTCGTCCCGCCCCACCTCGACCCGCACCGCCTCGTCTCGCCCCGCCTCGTCTCGCCCGCCTCGTCCCGCCTTGTCCTGCCTCGTCTCGTCTCGCCTCGCCCCGTCCTGCCTCGCCCCGCCCCCTCTCGAAACTCCTCGCCACGCCTCGCCTCGCCAGCCTTTCCCGCGCCCCTTCGACCCGCCTCAACCCACCAGCGCTCCCCGAGCCTCACCCCGCACACCCCAAACCTCCCCTCCTTCTCCGCTTCTTCCCACCTCGCCCCGCCTCGCCCCGCCCCATTTCGCCATCCTAACCTGCCTCGCTCCAACCCAACCCTACATCACTGCGCTCCCAATCACCGAAACCGTCCCCTCCACCTCATGGGTCCCCGCCGCACCTTGCCGAGCGCCGCCAAGGCGTCGCGCCCCGCCACGCCCGCCGCCCGCGTGGGACGTGTTGGCGTTGGCCGCGCTCGTAAATAGCGCAGCAAAGTGGCGCGCACGCGCCTCCCGGCGGCGCCAGGCGCCCTGCGAATTGCCGCGCTTAAAAGCCACGGCCCGCTGACGGCGATATGCGCAACGCGCGCTCTTAAGCACAGAGAACATTATAAATATATTTGTTATACGAAAGCTCTGTGTCTGTGGTCGCTGTGAGTATCCATGATGTCACAATATATGCGCTACTATAGTATAACAAGTTAGGAATCTCCCTTCGACTGCGATCATGCGCGAGGAGGGGTGACTCCCACCATTAACAGCTACTTTTCCTGAAGATATAGCTTTCTCACTCGCTCTGCGCGCCAACCGATGTGCCGAGGGTAGGAAGGGGGATTTCAACACCCAGGCAGGCTGTTGTGCTGCTGTTGTACTTGGACCCTACAGGCAGAAAAAAATGACAGCTATCCAATTCAAAACGATTTCAGTTGTCGTAAGGTTCAGTAAAAGAAACATATGTATAGGAAGTTCACAGGCGTAATGTTGTGTGCATTTGTTTCTAAGACAACCGTTCGCAGGTAATATAGCGCATAATGAATATGAACAATATGAACAATATAAACATATTCGCATTCAACTTCATAACCAAATAATCATATTCATACTTGTGATTATTAGGTGACTGTTTCTAGCTGTATGGAATTCAGTTTTGGATTGTTGAATGTGTATTGAAATAATTAGTTTTGTATAATCATTTCTATAGCGTTCGAAACATACTATTGATAAAACATGATAGGCTTGTATCTTAATTTTTAGTCATGTCATTCTGCAGATTAGAATATGTATTAGTCAGTCTGCATCTGCATCTGTAGAATGTCATTCTGCAGATTAGTAATTCTGCCTATAATTGGAAGTTCTTTTTTGACGTAATCGATGTCACTTTTTGTAAACTCTTCTTACTTATCTCTACAATGTCCTTCAAATACTGTTATAGTTGTGGTTCAATCATGTTTGCTTGTTCTGTATAATAGTAAAAAATAGTTTCTGGTTTCCAATGTAATTACAGGTTCTCACCTTATGCGCAGAGTTTCGTAATGATTATTTCAAGTGAAGTCTGATATGTGATAGTACGGGCAAAACTTTCAGTGTTATAAAGATACGTAGCCGTTATTAATGCGAGAAATTGCGTACTATTGTAGCAATATTAATTTGTAAAAATAGACTAATTGAGACACAAGCTAGAAGGCCGAGGGTCGTACAAATGGCGACATTTAATTTGTAAAAAATGTGTTGTAGATTGGTAAATATGGTACGATTTCAAAACCTTGTAACTAATAAATTAGTTCTACCAACGGAGAGAACAAATAAATTACTTCTATCGAATTAGGTCAAATTGTAACTTAACAAAAATCTTGAAAACATATTTTTTTGATTTTACGAATGATAATTTTAATCTCAAAACGGATGAGAGAGACATTGACGGATACCCTTTACTTTTAGGGCATCTTTCGTAATCAAGTTTGCAAAATTGTCTGGAAATATTTCATGACCTACTTATTCAGTTGCTCTGCTTACACATGCAAAACCTAGTGACCAATTCCATTCCGTCGCAACCCTTTCTTGCCAAACCAAGTTAAAGGGTAAATTCAGATTCCTGATGAGTTTGTTTTATTCTTTTGTTTGTGCTGGTTCTCACTTTAAAACTATTTTCAGAATATTCCAGAAATAAGAAACTGAAGCCGTATATCATCAAATTCAAAAATATATTTTACAAGACGACTTTCTCTTCTGTTTGAAGCTCAAAAAACGAAATTGCTTTCAGATTCTCTGATCCCTGAGAATATTAGTGATCATCAAACATCAATGACTTGTAAGAACTCAGAGCTGTCTATGCGAATATATTTATTATTTACATGACTAGGTTGTAATATTGCGATTCGCTAGTATGTATCAATCAATAAAGCAATATTGCTTAGAATATTAGTGGGTAAATAATGTTACATTTTTTCATTTCCAATAGAGAGTCAATTAATATACTGGAATCATTTCTCTACTCAAATACCGATTCATTTCCTTTTTTCAAATACATGAAATTGGATATATTTTTTTTTCTTTATAAAGGTCTCAAGAAGTGTGGTTTGTCCATCGACTATTTAAGTTTTGAAAACTTCATTTCCCACTACAAAACATTTCTCAACAGTAACACATAACAAAACCAATTCTTACAACGTGCAATTTATAGAAAACTTAATTAACTACTGCCCTGGGTCTCTCAGATCAATGAAAGCACTAAAACTGAAATGAATAACGCAAACTATATAGTATATACTGTATGCTCACACCACGAAGCACAACAATCACTATAAAAATTCAGCTTTTAAGAATAGCAAGAAGACTAAATCATGTGGCAGGGGACGTAGAATGTTTCGTTTGGGTCGGACCGACGCACGACAACAGTTAAGGTTGAAAATGCAAATCCGGTTTTCCAAAAGTAAAATTTTATTTTCAAGGAAAATGTAATTCCGTCCCAAAATTGCTTTGTTAACTTGTTTAATAGGCTTTGTAAACAATCGTCAGTTAATAATCGTAGTCTGAAGTATACATTTTACATCTCGTTTTCTTGAATCTCTATCTCTCTTCTCTCTACCATTGTAAAATTACATTATTTGTTCATTTAGTTGTTTCAAGTTAAAGTATGATGGAATTGAACTCAGTGGTTTCCAACAATACAGTTGTAGATGCGTCTAAATGAAATAACTAACTTTATGGCATGAAGTGAACGATCTGATTCGAAACAAGTAACCAATCATCATCCACATACAGATTGCAATTCCATCGTTTTTGATTCTAAATTAAAAGGAAAATAAAATGGAGAAAATTGCAATTCTTGATCAAAAATGTGATTTAAACCGAATCGACGTAGTAAATTACTGAGATGACATTGATGAAACCTAAAACGCTCGTCGCACTGCAATCGGGATTGTATCGGATTTCAGATCTGATAGGGAAAACTATGCTTAATCTTTCTTTGGTGAAGGAAATCTTGTTGATTTGTAATGCATATTTGTTAGTCATCTATCAATTAAATTTGTCAAAGTAAATGAAATAACGTGTGCTACTCAAATAACATTTGATACAAATAAAGTTTCAATCGAATTAAAATCGGTGTTCAAATCGTTCATGACAAACTATTTATCGATGGAGAGGAATACAGAAACGCTAACCAAACCACGAACATTGTTGAACCAAACGAGTTGCAAAACTACATTCAACAACGGTAATGTAATTCCAAAGGTAGGGCCAGTAAATTACTTTGCCGAATACCATTACCCAGAAACCGAGTTCCCACGTTTGCGGAGACAAATGAATTAATCGGTTTAAGCAAAGTTAGGGAAAAACTCGTCTAAATAACCTGACAAAAAGCGTCCGGTGAACAATGTATCAGTCTCGCAAAGCAAAGACTATACGTTTTCTGTTGGTTTCGGTTACATAACTGGGTAATCTAATATAAAACTAATACTAAATCAATATTACTCAATGTTAATCAATGATTTTAACTACATCAAGGTTCTTGGTAATACATTTATAGCATTTTTTACACCTTTATTTATTGACATTGATGTAGATGAAAACCATTAGTACCTGGAAAACCGAGAGATGGACAGAAAAGTATAAAACGTGTGATAATGCTTACGAACTGCTTAATAGAATTTGAGAGACAGTTTGAAGATATTACAATGATGCGAAAGCCGACTTGTAAGATAACACCCGTATTCGCAGGAACTTTACCTCTGACGTGAAGCACATAGAATTAGTCTTTCAACAATAAGAAATGTTTAGTAAATAATAAAAACATTAAATCATTGTCATAAGTACTAATAGTGTTAGGAAAATTTTCTGTATAACCTAGCTCTTGTTTATTTACTATTTGTGTTCATATTTTTCGTGTAGTACAGCAGTTACTCCAACATAACTGACGTTTCAATTGTATTGGCATAGTGTTTCAATTGTTCATCAAAACCTTGAGAAAAAATTATGTTCACTAATTGGCAAAATATATGGAGCTTCATGGAAATACTGGTATCCTTGGTCCGCTCTTTGGAATTAGTGTCGTCACAGCTGTGCTGCTTTTTGTTGCCTTATGTTAGACAAGTGGTGAAATATGTGTATTATTTTGTAAAACTTGTTTGGACCAATTATTATGCGTGTAATCTGCGTGATTTTCTCGCAGGCTAGGAAGTCATAATACACAACATTAGAATCGCAAGGAGAGCATATATCACTGAATCGGAGGCTGGGCACCAAGTTTTAAAAGTGCCAAATTACATTTGTGGTATAACGTCATATGTCATGTTTGGATCAAATATCAGTTCAGCCTAATTGACAATCTTATTCATATGTTGGATCCTACACAGGGATTCTCAGATATGTCTCGGACAGTAAGTGTAGAGTTTGATACATTGACTGTTACCAAAAATGACTTTATGAAAGTAAGAACAGTTAAACATGCTAGTATATTAAATATTTTTGTAACGATTATTCACTGATAATTTCAAACATTTAACAATAAAATAAAAATTAATTATTAGCTATTCAAAACTATTAAAGCAGTTAGGGTTAGTAATGTGGTATTGTTGTGAGCATGATAAGAAAACCTGCTAGCTGATGAATTGATAAGAGACAACACAGGCACACAAAATAAAGAAATTGTCAGATCCAAAGTCTTGACACACGTTTCTCTATGTAAATTGACACACTAAATCCAAATCTGAAGCCAGAATTGCGCCACCACTCTCCAACTTTTTGTAAATCGCGAAAGACTACAATAAAAATGTATGTTTGTTTTTGAGAGTTGTTTTTAGACCCAAATACTTAACACATATTTCTAAATATATGTCCTCGCACTGATTTCGAATCTGAAGCCAGAATTACGCCACCACCTTCCAATTGTTTTAATCGCCAAAAACCACTGTTGAATCTTATATTATAAATTTGTGGGCGATGTTTTGCGATTCAAAAAATCTGGAGAGTGGTGGCGTAATTCTGGCGTCTTCAGACTCGGATTCAATAGAGAAACATGTGTATTTGCGTCTGACTTTCTTTGTGCGCCTGTGTAATTGTATTTTGTGTGCCTGTGTAACAGTTGAGTTGTCGGTAAGAAAAATAAAATGTTACATTCATTCAAAATTACTAGATTTTGTAAATAATTATTACGTCCTCTGTATTTCTCTCAGTAATTAAAAATAATTGGAAGAACAAAACATATTCATTAAAGCAAACTAGAGTTAATATCTAATATAAATACCCCACAAAAGATTTAAAGATTACTGAGCAAACATATTACCTTTCTCTTCGGAGATGTTTTAATTATATATTCACTTGATTACGTAGGCTCACTACATAATAACTACAAAAAAATCTTTAGTCGAAAACATAACACATGTTGTAAAAGTAGAACATATTGACATATTATAACAAAACTGAATTTAAAGGTTCATTTAAATTATCTTTATTAGAACGCATTATAGATATTGTAGCCGTATTAGATTAAGAAATATTAAGTTGAAGACACTTTGTTCAATTCATAGTGAATTATTTAGAAACTCGGTTTTGCATTCAATGTGCATAAATGTGAGTAATTATAGCAAACTTTTTGATAAACATTCCATAGAGACACTACATGAATACAATGTTTTAATCCAATATCGATTCGCAATTAAATATTTGGTATGAAAGCAATTTTTATTGTTTCTTTCATGCGAGTTAGAATATAAACTATGAACATATGTTTTAATTTTAACAAATTTGTATAAGATATTTATTTTATTTGTTACAGGTAACATTATCCTGATGTCTTCTTAGCTACGCCACTATATGCTTCTGGAATTATCAGTTAAATGTTATTAAAAAGATAAGTAAAAGTAGGTGTTATGAATTTATTTAAAGTATAATGCAATGGAAGTGACTCGAGAAGATTTATTTGATACACTATCGCCTATATGTTAGTTTAAATAGTTATGAATTTTCTTTCAAAAGGGAGTTTCTTTTATTTTGTGCAGTTTCACTCATTCTAATAAGAATTTGTGAATTGAAAATCAATGACACAGAACATGTCATTTATTTAAACATTTTTTAAAGTAATTTAAAAGTATTTTTTCTCTTTAATTAATAAGCTCTTTGTTGTCTATGTGGTCTTAACAGCATGTATGCTTAAATGTTTCATCCACAATGACCATATTTCAAATACGTATTGTAAAAAGGTACCTACAATTTGTCATTTCAAAGAAATACCGATCATCAGTTTTTTTTCTGATTGAGTTTTAGGATCCATTCGTAGTTAAACTGCGGTGTCGTAAACAATAACCTATTTACATCAATGCGAGAAGGGCTGGTTAAGCCACTGCAGGCAGAGCACGGCACGCACCGCAGCTTGGCGTGGCGTGACGTGATGTGGCGTAGCGGGGCGTAGCGAGACGTAGCGGGTTGGGGGTGGGGTGGGGGGGCGACAGGATGGGTCGTGCCGGGCGGGATGGGAGCGAGGCCGTGGTGGTGGCGGGGATGAGCGTGGCGGGGCGTGGCGGGCCGTCTTTTGAATAAAGCATCCGCGTGTGCGTGAGCTCCGCGAAGCTCCTCACCGCACGCGTAAAACGCACGCCATCCGAGCCAGTAATTGCGTGCGGCTGTAAACCGCAGGAAGTGCCGTATGAAATCGAGGCAACTCCGGCTCTAAAGCCCCCGTTCGAGAGGGCAGCCCTCAGAAACGCCGCCTAAGATTAGTGCGTGCTTTGTTGACGAGGTTCGTTCCTCGCCGGGGCTGCGGCGTTGCGCTGATGGGCGGAGGAACCGTCGTCTTCCTTTTCGCAAACACGCGGGAGGAGGGCTGGCCTCTCTCAGCTGCGCCTACGACAAGAGTGGAATTGGTCACGTGATGGGAACGGCCGCTTTGGGACTGTGGGTTTCTTGTAGCTGCCTGATTTGTCTCGACATTTATTGTATGTTTAAACTGATGTTGGGAATGATAATAAATCGATTTGCCACCTTTCGATGATTGCCTTCTCGAACGGCAAAGAGAGATTCATTCCAAAACATTCACGCTAGACGTTCGTTATAAGCTGGAACATTTCAATACCTAATTGTTCTTTTTCTGAATTATCATGATGTAATACAGTTTACTTGCTTGTGCACCCGTTTATGCGGAGTATATCTATACATTTCTCTGTATATGAAACCTACAATACTCTCTGGATACTACAATACGTCCTGGATACAGTGGTGATATCTTCTCTCCTCATTATTTATTTCCTCTTTATTTTCTATCCATTCATTTAGTTCGTATTTCTCTAGTGCAATACCTTCGCAGAAACACACATATTCTTTTACATAAACAGTGATAGAGGAATCCCAGAGGTCAAAGATACCAGAGAAATTTATTTACGCTTGGGTTGTGAGAATCACGCACCATACGTGTAAGCGCGTGCGTCTCAAGTGGGTGATCTTTTACTAACTACTTCGCAAAGCAAAACACTCAGGATAAATAACAACAGAAAATATGTATTTCCTTAATGTTGTAAGGCGGAAAGTTATTCCGAATTCCGAATTTAAGAAAGAAGGAGAATTCTAAAAATACAATATAAGACATATTGAAAAAAATCCCTATCTTAATGTGCCTAATAAACAATAAAACTTATTCGTTTTTTAAGCGTCTCTGTATAAATGTAATAAGAATCTGTTAGTCCTTGTCCTTCTACATCTAATTAAACACGAATTATTTATTATTTACATATTTTGGCTCATTTTCTGACGTTATATTAAACCCTGACAGAAAGCTCTGATATTCCTTTAGAAATCTATAAACAAACGCACACATACAAAAAAATATCTTTTAAACTTGATTGCCCTGATTTATTCAGTGTTCATACCAGGAATCCACCAATCACACAATTTCATCGATGGTGTGCGGCCGACTGCCTTGAGTGGGGTTATCTCGCCTTTTAATCAAAATATGCACCGCGCGAAGCTATCTTATCTGATTTCCCTGTCACAAGTAAAACCATCAACCGTTGGCGTGAAACTGAATCTAACATTGGTTGTAAAAAGATCTGGCCTGCACCTTTACGTTTTAAATTTTCTTGTCTTTAACTTTTCATCTAACAAAACTTTGCTGCTGTCTAAGTTAAATATCAAAAGGGGATGCAACTTATCCAGCGTCAAGGACAAATAGATTAAGGAAGGCAACATATCCAGCTGCGGGAAAAATAATAAGGAAATCAACTTCTGGAGCTTCTGAGGAAAACGTTGGGAAAGAGGAGGGCAGGGAAGTTTCGCTGGTTGAGTGCGCTCTTGGATCGGACCTAGACTTGTTGTCCTTCGCCATCGTGACGTAATCAACTTTTATATTTCGCACCAACTTAATTTCTGTCACCTTTCCATATTACATTACCGGCGAGGTCCGTAGTCCTCTACTACACCGGCGAGGAAGCCTTTTATTCGTTCGCTTTGAACGAATGGTGTGAGAGTGGGGCCTAACTTTATCCAATCAATTATCGGCGCCTACCCGTTGAAATTTATTTGTGAAAGTGGCTAGAATTCTGAATATCGTAATTTACTTTTAATTTCTTTCTGGGAAAATCTAAGCTCTGGCATCCGGTAATGCCCGGGCCGAGCACTTTAACCCGTTGAGGGAAATAGTGAATGAACGTCCTTTTCCTGGAAGGCGGCCGCAAGGGAACCTCGTAGGGGGGCGAGAGAGGGCGCGGGGGCGGTGGCGGTGAAGGGGTGGCTATTCTTGCGCCCGCTTACAAAGCATTTTCCGCGTAGTTCCACATTTAATCACGGCGTGAATCGATATACTGTTACAATATACAGGTGTCCAGGGAGAAACAATCAAAACTTCGATAATAAGCTCTTAAGACAATTTTATGCTCTGTCTAATAAATTCCTTAGATATTCCGAATGGCTGAGCCGTCGAAATAAGCCCTCGAAAGTTGGTTTGAATGAATAATTTATATACAGAAATCTGCATTGCAGAAACATAAAACACTCCAGAAACATGTAAATTGTTTAAGGTTTACAAAATAAATGAATATATATGTTCACAAAAAGTTAACACAAATAAAAAAAGCACCCAATTTACACAATTCGACTGCTTTTTTAAATTCCTGTGTTAGGTTTTCTTTTCGCCTTGATACACTATCTACACTATGTTACTATTATCCAAAGCGCGCAGGAGTTGAATCGCAGGAACGCACGAACTATGTAGCCCCCGGCCATGCGAGTGCTCTTTATGGTTTTGTTTGCTTTCCACAAAATCGCCAAAAATACAAAAACATTGAAAAAGTTTAAATTTGTGTGAAAAATGCAAATATATGATTTTATTTCGTTATTTTTTGTATTTTGCGAATATACTGAATTCTCATATACATACAGCTGAAGTGCGAAAGCAAATCTCCAGCGAGGAGGCCTTCCAACATCTAATATTTGCTATTCACGTGTTGCATTATTAAATATTTTTCATATACTTTGTATGTAGTAAAGAATTATTTTACTTTACATTCGTATATTCCATACTATGTTATTGTAGTATTTGTTAAGGTTGTTTTTGTTAAAATATTTAACTTATTGAAGTGTTATACGAGAGCTTTTTTGCTTTTCGTTAGCAGAGTGTGTGCTTTTTGGATAATCATTTTATGTGGCTTTGCACTGTAGCGTTTGTGCTCCTGCAGGCTTATAGTTTACATTATTTCTATTTGTGTTACACAGTTTTTGTAAAAATGTTCTAGAAAATTTTACCACATTCATAAGAAAGTTTTCATTGTATTTGTTGTGATGTACCTCACGTATTTCCTTTTCTTGAAGTATTATATAATCATCTATATAATCTTGAAACTTGAAGTTGCAGTTACCCATCCGCTTACATTTTGAGCTTCGTATCGATTGAAAGGTTTTTTTAATGGATGGAAGCGTCTAGAGAATGACTATATATACACTCTTATCTACTTGAGCTACAGCGAGAGTTGCGCCGGTATCGGAAATACCTTCAATATGCAGGTACAGAGAGAAGTTTTCCCGTTATCTCACTCAATGCTTCTGTTGGAAACTTTCCAACCTCCCTTTTGAGCACACCGTAGCCTTCATCGGACAAAACAAAAGAGCTTCGAACTGGGTGAATCCTTTGCCCTTTAGTGGGGAAACTGGAATCGAACAGAATACACCTGCAAATGTAACGTGTGAGATGCCTGAAATGGCGAAAAGAGACAGCACGTTCGAAAAGAATGTGAAGGATGACGTTCGTTGCAAATTACACAAAAACTAGTGGTGCTACCGAGTAGTATAGACGTTATCGTACTAGTACGTTTCGTACTCTCTTAAGTCTGGGCTATCTTTTCGGTTTTACGCTACTGTCTTCCCAGTTGCTACCTAGGGGCGGCTAAAAACATAGTTTCACGTTCTCAATTTTTGCTCCCGTATACAAGAAATCAAATAAGACTTCAAGAATAATATAGAATAGTAAAACCTGGCCCTTCATGTAAATTTTCATTGAAAAACTTGGATTCTTTTAGGAGAAAGTGCGGTTTGAACATTTCTGAAAATGATTAAATTTGGTCTCGGTTACACAAAAAGGTTTTGATTTTTCGAAAACATTTATAAGAAATAATTTGACTCAGTAATACTTACAAATACAATTATGTATATAAAACTGCAGTAGTGTAAATATTAAAGCGAGGTATATTTAAAAAGTTACATTCCTGCAATTTGTGAGAAATTAAAAGAATACATCAAAATTACGTTTATGTCATGTTATTCAGTATATTTAGCTCTAACCATATACAAATTTCAAATAAAAACTTTTGACCCTTTTTTGAGTTTTTTTTAAATATTGCCACTGTTTCAAAATTTCGTGATGGCATTATTTAATAAACTCATTTTGGAGGCCAACTTTTGTTCAAAGAAAATATTCCATCTTCAAAAATGTGGTTGTGTGATGGGGTCCACAAAATTTGAAACATTAAAAAAAACACCCTAATTTTTCTTAAGGGTATAAAACTGAAGCATGGAACATGTGGTCTGTTTCCATCGCAGTGCCGTCTACAATTAGGAACACAGCACTTGCAGACAATGGTAAAAAGTTAAAAAAAAATGGTTGCACTACGCACATATGAAACAATCTTCATCGGTATCAAGCAACTATTAATAGTATCTCTAGTTGTTGCTGCGGGTGCGAATCCTGAAGTAAATAATTATGCAAATAAACCTAGTCAGTCAGCGCAAACCACGGTGTACAAAGAAAGCGTAAATAGTATAAAATGGAGGAATCTAAGCCTGACGAGTGTGACGTCACAAATATGTTTAGCAGCTTCAATGGCTGAAATAGAAGTCATGTAGGAATATATTCTGTGTGCCTACATGTATAGGTGGTATTAACAATATGGATTAGCTCCGAACCGGCAAAACGTTAATAGAATGTCTAAGTTATCTTTGAGGTCTTTGGCTTCAAAGGCTCCAGAACGCTTTGTTTACGAATTATTTTACGATGTGGTTGGCCATATGTCTCGGGTTGTATTTGACATGAATATTTATTTGTGTTTTATAAACAAATTCTTCATATTTTTAAAGTCCAATTGCAATTCTTTACGTTTCCGTAAACATCCCTTTCTTTAGAAACCTAATTTATAAAGATTGGTTGCGTGTGAGAGCCGCGAAAGTTATGTATACTACTGAAATAATATAGGAGACGATAAGTAAAATTATCACGCTGTCCCAAAAGATTTATCTCGGATAAAACAGATGAGCAATCAAATTAAAGTGGAGGGAAAAACAACATAAATAACTGGTTAGTTTTATTCCACTCCACGCTTTTTCCTGATTGCTTCAAATCACACTGTAATTCGAATGCCAAATTCACAAGATTGGAAATATATCGGAAAACGTTCAGGTCCGTTATCATCAACAGTCCTTAATTAGGGTTGACTGCTTTGGTAATCCACCTCGAAAAAATATCCCCCTTCTTTCTGCTGAGAGAGTCTAATCGGATTTTGTATCGGAATATCGTGCGTTCGTTTTTTCGGAGAATATTCTTTTTTTTCACTGCGGGATACGCCCCGCGTTAGTCGAACGTCGCGGGATTTTACTGTATCCCACAAGCCACGCCTTCTTGCGATTTGAGGTGCTTCGGGCCGTCGCTTGCTCGTTTGGGACGGCGCCATGTTTTATGCATGGCCGGTTCGTAGATTCCGTACGTGGATGGCTGGCCGCCCGTGCTAGACCCTGTTTCGGTCGTCCAGTACAGTAATTACTTCTGCCTAAAGGAATTTTCTCGGTGAACGCTTCAATTTTCGTTTAATAGCTTCCTTGTGATGTATTTTGTTGAACGATAGTTAAAATTTGGGTGAATGGAGGAGTGTAAAGTTGTTTCGTACATATGAATAGAAATTATTTCATTTTAAGCGGAAGTTAAACCGTTTACATGTCACACTGATGACTTTGTGTGTATTCTTTTAGGTTGTCGACTTACTTTAGTAGATAGTTTATAAGGTGTCATCTGCGTATGTGAACTATGAAGCAGTTCCAAATGTTACAACTTTGAGATTAATTACTAAAAAACGTCCATGACGATTCGGAATTTACATCCTGAAGTTCGGCTATAAATTTATTCCACTATACATCGCTCAAAAATATTCTTAGCTTATTACTATGTCCCAAATAAAATATAAGAGATTTTCATATCAACACTAATTTATTAATTATTAATTCTGAAGCAAAATCCATAAAACCATCACTACACCATAAGTCAGGTGCATTTTAAATTTTCAATTTACAGGCTCTTCATAAACATCGTATCATGACAATCAATTCAATTTACATTGAAAACGAAGAAATTTTCATTATTCAATGTCGTAAGGTAACACTTAAACTTAAAATTTTCTTTTACAATGTATTTGTTTTAAGATGTAATTGTGATGTGTTTTTCTAGATAACTTTCGATGATTTCGACAGACATTTTAGAATAAATTAATTATTAATATGATATAGTGAGTATGCTATATTAACACGAATTTATTTTGAAAGTGCTAAACAACTAACATGATTCAGTTGCCGAACTATGATGCTTCCTGTTATTTTAAAATCTCTTACACGTTCTTGAAAATTTTTACATTTTTTAACGAAAATTCTTTTGATATTTATTTTCATTAAAACAAGAACATTTCGTTTAGTAGGCCACTTTTCTATTGGACACGTTTGAGTTAGGGTTAGGGCCATAAAATAGGTGATTCCTTTGACGTAGTAATTTTGACGTAATAATTCCTTTAGTGACTAGTGATTTTATTATTTCATAAGTACATTTTTATTATCATAGGAATCTGTTTCTATATTTCAGAAAAAATCTTTAAACACTTCATTGATTCTCAAGTTACTTAAGTGGAGTCTTCTGTGTTTTATGTTTTTGGCTTTCGTCAATCGTAATTATTTTGTTTTTCTTAGTCCGTTCGAAGAGTAATTTTTAACTTGTTAATTATGGCACATTCTTTCATAAGAAAGATATTTCATTTCATGAGTTGAAACATCGGCTAAGAAATGTAAATACTAAAGCGTGTTAACTAATCCTCATTGTTCCACACGTTATCGAATTATTGGAGAGGATATGTCGTTTAGTCAGTTTGCGTAACATTATAAATGACTCCTTGTTTATCAGAAACATGTACGTTTTTTCGTAATTTTCAGTTTGATCGATTGTATTTTACAAGTGATGACTGAAGTGCTAATAATATAGAGAGTACAGTGTAATATTACGTAATTGTTACCAATAATAAGAGAATGTATTAACTGCTGCAACGCTAATATTTCCTCTTTTTTCTTCCATATATATTTCAGCGCGTGCGTGAGGACTGGAATCTCACAGCAGACGTCATCTCTCATTATCACTGACTTTCCTTGTTTTGACACGCAATGACTCACTTTGTTAGATGAGTATAAGATACCTGAAAGTGTATCTGTCTCTAGTACCATTTGACCCACACGTTCTGTACGTAAAGAGTATGCGAGAAACTAAAAATTGGCATTATTAAACCAATAATCATATTATTTGACGTTATTTAAGGTGATTCGTACCCCCTCTCAGGCTTCACCTGCAATCTCTAGGGCAAAAAAGGCATTTTCCCAACAATCCAATGCTCCCCTGCACCCATGTGCGTCAGATGGGCGTCAACACGCCCCTCGTGCGGTTAATCCGCATGATCTTCGCCCCGAAGGCTCTAAGCGAGCAGCACATCTCACAGGGCAACAGCGCCTGCCACCACGCGCCGCTCCATTCTTTGTTCTACTTGTCGCCGGCAGCTGACTCGACAGCCGTTATTTTCTCCGCGACTGTCTCTCCGCGCCACATTTTGACGACGTCGGCGTCGTCAACATCCTGCATTATGTATGAATCGGCAGCTCCCAGCGACGTTGAACCCTCGCACGTTTGCGGTGTCGCATTGGGAGGAAACCTGCGTCGGTGATGCTGTATACAAATGATCAGCGAGTATCAATCGACTTTTCCTTTCCGATTTCGAAGTTGATATTCGGGCGTGAGGAAGAATGTTTTTGGAAACTGGTAGAATTAATGATAAAGCACGCGATTGAACGATATAATTCATCCAATTTTGGATTTTACGGTGCGAAAAATAGTTGACTTCAAATTATCCTCAATTAAGACAGCTGGGTAATTATTGAAGAAACCAATTCCTGGCAATAATGAGTTTTAATAAAACATCAGTTCATTTTAAATTAGTAAATAAATCACACATTTTCTTGATCGTCTAGATAATTAATAAGTTTCTTGTGCACATGACGTAGGCTTTTCTTAAACGTAGTTTGGCAACTAACTGCAGTTACATAGCACGTTGTTGGCGTTGTGCATCTTCTACAATACATTAGAGGGCGCAACACTGCCAGGGTAAGCATTACGTCAGTGCTGTGTATTCCAACAAAATTCTAAAACACGCATATTACACCAATAATGAACTATTAATTTGAAACCCAATGGGTAAAAAAAACTTATTCTTATCACTTCACATGCATTTTCTTCTCAATGTTGCAATATTATTCTAAACCACACTACTTTTGTATAAATTGGAAGAATTCGACATCAGCAAAAAGCGCTATCACAAAAATGAGAGGGTTGTCGAGAAAAAATAGCATTCAAAATTTCATTTTTTTTATCATCAGTAATGAGATCAAACGTTCGATACATTTTATTTCATTTGTTTATTCTATTTATTTCTTTATTGAACATAAAAAGTTAAAAAGTGTGATGTACGGTGGAGAGACGTGCAATGTTGCCTCCAACTCTGGACTCTCTGCCATAGTTCTTAATATAAATGAAGTTGAATGATGAATAAAAGTGGCAACGAGAATTTTTTGTGAGATTTAATAGTAAAAATTATCCCACGTATGAAACAAAAACTAGTTTTAATAGAAAATAAGCTACTGGTTGTTATTCCTAATAGTGTTCACGTGTAGGAATAAACTTACTGCGGCGAGTACATGCTGAAAGATTATTTGAAAAACTATACTCCTACTAAAATCAAGAGAACGTGTGCAGAAAGTGAAGTTACGTTTATGTCCAGAAGTATAACAAGGGGCAATCTCAGCATTTTTCCAATGAAAAGTTCACGAAAAACCTAATCGAGATAAAGATC
This sequence comes from Gryllus bimaculatus, assembly GCA_017312745.1. Lineage (NCBI taxonomy): Eukaryota > Metazoa > Arthropoda > Insecta > Orthoptera > Gryllidae > Gryllus > Gryllus bimaculatus. The sequence continues at coordinate 3,344,033 of BOPP01000056.1, forward strand.
ATTGACCGAAATACTAACGTACAGCGTGTTACAGGCATATTTATCTCAACACCTTAATCAGAAATATTGAGTTTTCGAAACACCCCTATCTGTTGGTTGGCGGTTGGTATGAGAGTGCAGAAAATTGCTATATTGTTCTGTTTGGTCGACAAATTTTCCTTCTTATATTGAATACTTTAAAATAATAATTTACAATTGGACATTCTAGGATAATTTTGAATTAGAATATTAAGGACCTTAAGTAAAAAAACAATATAAATATTGTGAATATTCAATAAAATTAAGATTTGTTTACTAATATAATTACGGTTTTCTACTTGAATATTTTATATATCGAGAACAAATACAACTTTGGACAGTCAATGATACTTGAATGAATGCTGTGAATTGTGATACGCGATAAATAAAATACAAAATGACTAATTTGTATAAAATGGGTTTATAAAACCCTTCCTGGTTATTATTTTAAATAATATCTCAGATCACATTTTGATGTATTTTCTTATCTCAGCGTTTATGTTTGACCAATTTTTAAAATATTTTTTAAGAGAGTAATTTCATCATATCCTACAGGACGCACTTCTAAAACGAATCACATGTTCTACGAACTTGGCTACAAGTTCTTTAAATTAAGACAAAACAAATAAGACCTTTGCAACAGACAAAAATAGGGATGAAGAAATGAGGACGTTTGTGAGTGAAATATACAATTACTTAAAAACGATATGACATATAGACAGTAATCTTTTTTGAAGTATGCATATAAAAACAGCTATTTCATTTTGTTTTATTTTAAAAATAAATAACACAAAAATATACAAATGTACACACATTCTCTATCTAGGAACTAGGATAGGCAGTGTCTTTGGCAGTTGGATTGACGGCAAGAGGGGGCAGAGATTTTTTTCTGCTTAGAAGAGGCCTTTGAAGTGTTGCCCACATTGAAGTTAGGCTTGTAGTGGTGTGTGTGCCTAGAAGCATCCGGTGAAGCGTATGCCGGCGTTGTAGTTGGGATTCCCATTGCCTAGAAGTGGCCGGTGAATCTGATTCCGACGTTGTAGTTGGGCTTGCAGCAGTCATGTCTGCCTAAAAGCCGTTGGTGAAGCGGAAGTTGCCGACGTTGTAGTTGGGCTTGTGCCTGGCTAGAAGCGTCCGGTGAAGCGAATACCGACGTTGTAGTTGGGCTTGCCGCGGGCGGGCCCGTTGACGACCTTGGACCACTGGCCGTGCGCGTCGACCTGCGCGTTGCCCTTCTTGCTGGTCCAGATGTTGCCCTGGCCCTGCGCCTGCACCACGGTGCCCACGCCCTTCTCGCGGTGCACGCTGCCCGAGACGCTGCCGCGCTGCTTCTCCTCCGGCGACCGACGCGCGCGCGCCTAAACAACAACAACATCAGCAAAGGGCCACACTCAGCACACATTAACGTAGAAATTGGTTTATGCTCAACAAGGAAAAGGTGGTTCCAACTGAAATTGATATCGGGTTGCTTATTCGTATAAAGAAACTAATAATCTCATTGAATCAAATGTCACCACCGCTAAATTTACATTCGTAAGAAATAATTAATTTTCAAGCATAAACCTTTAGAATGAGAGCCTCAGAAACCCATCATGAAGATGATAGCAGGCAAAATATGTGATGTCAAATGAAGTTCACGATGAAGAGGTTCTCACCAGAACGTTATCTGCCTCTAGCAGTGCGCCCTCTGGCAGCCTGAGGCTCGCGAGCTCTGCCACGTGGGCCGCGTTGCTGTCTGCTACCGCGTCAGGTTCCGCAGGGCGCGCCAGGGCGGCGGCCACCAGAAGCAACAGCGGCAGTAGGAACGTTGCGGGCTTCATTCTGAAATAAAGAAAAAAATAGTGATTTCCGCATCGCTCATTGTCATTTCTTGAGAAGGTATAAAGATATTTAACTTCCAGAAATCTATCGTATGAACTCTGATTCCAACTTTGAAATATTACAACACAGAAATGACAATTGAATATGCAGTTTTCCACAATGCACCGGGCTTATGAAGTTGTTCGAAACCTTAATAGTCTCGGTAGATTTATGTCCAAAGCAACTGCCACTAAGCCGTAATCAATTGCCTGTATGAATTGTTAACTAATGGTTTTGGCAATATTAGTTGTTAGTAATGTTGAAATTTCAGAATGCGCTGAATACATCTGATGACTGTAAAGTAGTGAGTGATTCTACAGCTTGGCAAAAATATTTAACAAAATTAATGTGTGAAGTTGACGTGAAGAAGAATGTTCTTAAATATGAACATTTCTTAAAAGCTAAATAAATTATCTCAATAATTTCAATTTTCCAAAACTTAACTCCTAGTGTTGCCAATCACTGCTGTTTCGTGAAGTCCAAATACGTGAAAATCAAAATAAATTGTGTCTGGAAAGCAAACAGACAGAAGTCGCGATTTAACTTAATAATTTTCCATGTGATTTCATTGACACCACATGAATATGATATCGTGAAAAAATTAAGAATATTTACGTTATTTGCATTCATTGTGCTGAAGTGATCGGAGGGGAATGAATAAAAAAATACTTATTTTGGAATTCAGAATTCAATTTTTCAGAGAGAAATTTATGTTAAATTCTGAAATCTAAGTAATCAAAACTTCTGTTTTTAGGGGGTGATCAAGAACGTGTCGTGGTGTACACGTTGTTTTGCAACTTAGTTAACAATATTAACATTTATCTTTTGAAAATGTCAGTATTCTGTGTTTTAAATGTTCTTATTTATTGTTAAAATTTTTAAAACAAACGTTCTCTTCAGATCAAAACATGTTCCTTATAAATTATTGTTAAAATTTTTAAAACAAACGTTCTCTTCAATTCAAAACATGTTCGTTATTAAAAAATAATGATTCTCTGAAAAACGAAATAAATTATTTAATGATTTTAATCCTTAATTATTTAAACATAAGGGGTTACGTCACTTATGAAGTATGTTATATTTCATTTTAATTATTATTAACAATTTTTTAGGATTTATAATAGTCGCATCAACTGAAGGTTTTTTGCGACTCTTCAACAAACTAACAATTTAGATTCGTTTTCACATGTTTTACGTGTCCATAAAAATTTACTTGATACATTTCTGCAGTTGAGACGCGCAGGGTCAAAGACCAATTGAACCAGTAGACCCCTCTATTGAGGCGTGCGACGGCAGCGTCCACTCACGTGTGAATATCGTCGAGAAGTCTCGTGCCGCGACCGGAGACGAGCAGCTGTGATGGTGATGGAAGCGTCTGTGCCTGCAGACTGATGCTCTCCCGCCGCCGCTCGTCGCTTAAATAGCGGCTGCCGTGACGTGGGCGGGCGGCGCGGGGACTCCCAAGGCCAGGCGGCGAGATGAGCGGATGCGGCGAGCGCGGGAGAGCCGGGCGGGGCGGGCCCGCGGGATTGAAAGCTGAACGGCGGCGTTTTCTCCGAACGCGACCTGCTGCAGCCTAAGACACGCCGCCGGCGGCGCCGCTGCGGCCCTTACGGGGGAACCACCGGAGGACACTGCACGTGGAAGAGATCCGGGGCAATCTGATTTTCGAGCAGCTTTTGTACAAATGCTCTCGAGTGATGAGAACTGGAGACATTTGTTCGATTACTTGATTGATAATTCCGGGCACTCAACTGCTATGGTCATTAGTCCTATTAGTGTAGTGATTTTTTTTCCCATCTCGAGTGATGGCAGTGATTCCCTCCCCCCCCCACAAGAAGCAGAGATGTGGCACGGAACTACAAGTCGAATTATAGATGTTTGAACTTCTGTAGGTATCTTCGCTAGTGGGACAATGGCTCGGTCAGGACAAGCTCTAAGTTCTCGATTGGACTACCCGGTTGATAGTGTGACACACTACACGGTGAGATAGTGTATTGAGTGTATGTGTACGAGTGTGTGTGTGTGTAAGGTGAGAGAAGGGGACAATGAAGAGGAAGAAAATATCATCCGCAGTCCGTATCCCTATCGTTAGGGTGCTGCTCCGGCATTCACCTGGTGTTAATTAGAGAAATAATGAAAACCTATCGATCAGAGCAGTCGGTCGCTAGAATTCGTCTTCAAACTGCGGGAGAATTCGATAGCCATTTAGATAATGTCGAAAATCTGCCACCTTCGACATTCGAACCCTAGGACCTTCCGATCAGAGTCGCTGCAGAGACAACGGCCATCCTGGCTCTGAATACGCCGGCGGTCCGTGGAGACAATTCACTGCTCGACTCCCACTGCTGGGACTAGAGTTCATTTCCATGTCGTGTGATCGACAATGTGAATTCATTGTAGCATTTCCCGGAGTTCTCTGATTTTATCTTCCTCAAATTCCATTTTTCAACCATAATTCTTTATTTGACTGTGCTGGGGCAGAGCAGGAAGATTACATGTGTGATTTTTGCTACTAAACTATTAAAAACTATTAAATTTGTATTTTATAATGTCCGATAATTATTACATTTTTTACCGGCCTTATTTAATTTTCATCACTTTGAATCTCCTATCCCAATATTATTACCTGACTACTTCATATTACTCCCTAAATGCAACGTAAAAAAATATAATTACTACTATTAATTTTTTTTTAATTTTTAAAACAAGCATTTAATGGAAAATAGTTGAAGGTAGAGTTCATTTCGTATTCCATACTCTAAACGGTTTCATTGCGAAGTAATGCTAACAAATAAAAACGGTATTCCATGTTCTGGCGGATTTTTCTCGTTGAACCCGAGAGAGTCAATTATTTCTACACACCAACTTTTATTCTTCAATATTTGATCTATTTATTTACTTTGAGAATTACCCTATTTACATGCCGAGGTCGATCCGGCCTATTACGCTGATTCTCCCATCTTATCTCATGGCTTCTCATTCCTGGTTGGCTGATCCCACCCAAGCATCCTATTTAGGTATTCCGTGAACTATTGACTCTTACTTTAATTTATACCCACAGAAATTACTCACATGTCCATATAATATTCTAATAACCATCAATTTCAATATTTTTCTATCAGTCACACTGCTCTTCCCTTACATTTTTACTGTTTATCATTTGCCATATATTTCTTTATATTCTCCATTGATGATGTCGTGCATCCTAATACTTTATACGAAATTTGTTTAAATTTCGTTTATCTTGTGATGAATCATCACAATATTACCCGAACTTCTTCTACGACGCATTTAATGAAATGATTATAAGGTTTTTATGACGAAACATTTGCCTCTCTTTTAGTTTCATTTCTTTTAATCGAACATATTTGAATGAACAAAATATTGCAATTATTCAACTTTTTATTTGGAAATGGATACTTTCAAAATGCTATTTATTTACTTTTTAACAAAAAGCAACTCACAGTATTATTTTTTCACTTATCTTTAAATGAAACTGTACGGAATATAAATGTGAAAAATGTACCAACTTATAAATAAATTCTAAACCATTTTTATCCCATCGATTGTTTGGATATACAATATCACTGGTTTAATGGTAAATATTTACAAAAGCAGCAGCAATGGACTCTCTAAGGACGTTTGTAGGTTAGCATTCGTAAAAACCACGAGAGTAATCTAATTGAACGTCTTGCCCAAGAAATCTGTTCCGAAATGAAAACAGAAATACGTACGAGTGCGAGTGTATCAACAAGTACGGGAACGAAGAATTGAATAATGTAGTGGATAGCTATGGAGACAAATTTGCTTTTGGGGAGGCTGGACAAAATCAGAAAGATATGGACGCATAACGATTACGTCGATATATTTAAAGTAAAATAGTTGTTCAAAATAGGCAATTAGTGGTGTCTTAAACCGATTAGAAGATTATTAAAACCATTGGGAAGGGATTAATATAATTAATCAGTGAGTCGAGAGTGCATAAAAAATGCACAATAAAAATTATATTACCATTTCTCTTGAAATATTATTTCTTAGTAAAATTCAATACGTAAAAGCCAAGAAATGAAGTTGCCTCCTATATTTTATGGTCCCCACGCTAATGAAATGATATCTTTACGCATAGTATCGCTTAATTTCTCAATATGAGAGATTAGGGATAGTTTTACATGAATGATTTAATTGATTCGTAGTTTACATTTAATCAACAATAGAACCACAGAGGCTGTTACTCTGATTGTTAAATGGCTTCAGTTTTACTTAGAATATATATTTTTATTCTTACATCGTGTTACTTTTAATATTTGATCGTACTTTTACCGTTTGTACGGTACGTTTTTAGTGTAAAATAATTGTAGTCGTCTTAGTGCCCGCGATAATCGTCTACTACTGCGTGTCATTCAAATAACTGCTAGTTTCAATGCTACTAATATTTTTACATTTGTTTTATCCTACCATTGTGTTAATGTTGATGTTTCCATTAACTTAGTAGTCTTATTTCCCCAGACACTGTTAAAGTAGGAATCTGTCTACATTCTTCAATAAAACAACTGTTTTGAAGCATTGAATTACATGACTTCCTGCATTTGTAGGTAGAACATTGACGGCTTTCTCGTGTTAAATTAACTTGATTGCGAAAAAGAAAATGTAATACGCAGGTACTATAATTGCGAGAAATAACATATTAATTAATGCAAATATTGCTTTTTAATAAATCTGTAATATTTTTGTTTACAACAAAGGGTTGAATCTATAACAAAATAGAAATATTTCAATTTTTTAAGTTTACTAATACTGTTTTTATTAGAACTGTAGTATTTTGTCATTCGATGGCCCATTCACATGGGCTTCAGTAGCTTATGTTTTTTTCATTTAATTGCCCATTTATGACAAATATTTCTGTACGTTCATATGTAGCTAAGAGAAAGGTCTCTAATTCATTACAAATTCTACTTCAGAGGGTTTTCCCATTGTACCGATTCTGCAGAAAAATTTTAACATAGTACAAGAGAAACACCCTGAAAGGGGAAAAACCTACCATCTGAAGAAGAATACTAAACAGTTTTTGCAGTCATTAACTACGGCAGGTGCGAAGATCGCGTTTTTCATCCTTCTATAATTCAACGACCAGTTTCCGAAAATAAATATTACCACAGAAACGCGCCTGCAAGAAATACTTTACCTCTATTTCACTTAAAACGAGCGCTCACACACACACACACACACACACACACACACACACACACATTCACATGTACGAACGGACACGCGCACACAAATGTTATTCATTATGAACTCAAATAATTGGTATTTTGGAATTTGATTGGACTAAAGCAAGTAAAAGAAACCCCATTTACTATTATTTATTTTCCAACGTACCGAACCCATCCTAAAAACAGTCCCAATTTCTACACATCTTTAATATAGCCGAAAAAGAAAATTTCTTGGAGGATAGATGGTAATCCATTCACAATAGAGTACTTTAAATCAAATGTGTTTAATGTAAACATAAACAATATGTAAAAATCATCTTAGTAGGATTTGATATTTAATATGAATTGTTTCAGTGAATATATTGCTGTCTTCAATATTTTATACCATTTCTCAATATAATACGAAACGTGCAAGAACGGGACAGACAACAAAGGACGAGAATCATTACACTTGACAGAAGTACTATCCTTCCGCGAATTGGTGCATATTTCAGTGCTGGGCCACCAACAAGGGTCAAAGTGCAAACTATTCAACGAGACATTATCGATATGGAGTTCGGAGCTGAAGGCCCACTCGTGTACCCTTGATACAAAGGTTTACGCCTGTTCTGGGACCGTCAACACCAAAATTGGATGCTTATGAGTAGAAAAACGTTACCTGGTCTAACGAGTCTCATTTCACATTGTTTCGAGAGGCTGGACGTGTACGAAATGGCGACAACCTCGTGAATCCTGCGTATCAGCGGGGAACAGTTGAAGCTGATGGAGGCTCTGTGATGGTATGCAGTTGGTGCAGATGGTTTGCAGTTGGTGTGACATAGGACTCCTGATAGTCTAGATAACACTCTGACATGCGACACGTACGTAAGCATCCTCTCTGATCACCTGAAGCCATTTATGTCCTTTGTGCATCCCGACGAACTTGGGCGATTCCAGCAAGACAATGCGACAGTTCACACGTCCAGAATTGCTACAGACTGGCTCCAGGAACACTTCCGAATTTAAATCCTTTCAATGGCCACCAAAATCCCCAGACATGAGCATTATTGAGCATATCTGGGATGACTTTCAACGTGCTGTTCAGAAGAGATTTCCACCCGTTCGCACTCTTAGGAGTTTACAGAAAGGTTTGCAGGATTTATGGCGTCAACTACCCCCAGCATGATTTCAGACATTAGTCGAGTCCAAGCAACGTCGTGTTGCGGCACATTTGCTTGCTCGCAGGGGCCCTACACGATTTTAGACAGAGGTTGCTGTTTTTGGCTCTACAGTTTAATAAACTCTGTTACGGAGTTTGGATTTCCAAACATACAAATAAAACGTTTCTGTAAAAAAGATACACCAAAGATTGCGTTCCTATAAGTTGCGTGTCAGTAGTTAGAGATGAACAGTATTAATCATTTATTTAAATCACAAATCACTTCGTTTAGTGCTGCCAAAAATGTACTAGCTTTAAAATTCCTTTTAAATAGCAAATGTTTCTGTTTAATTCTAAAGTATTCAATTTAGAAGATACTTTATTCAGAATTCAGAATAGAATTCAGTCAAAAAAGTAAGTTTCATCGAAGTTTGGAACAAAATCTACTATGGAGAAAATAGCTGACTACGAAGCGAGGAGTAAATTACTGATAAACAGGAAAGAAGGGACAACAGGAAAGTTTAAGTACTTGTGTTTAATGAACGAAAAATGATTGAAATTTTATTTTTTATTGTAAAAAAATAAATAACACATCAGGTAAATATACAGAAATTTTCTTTCTAGGAACTAAAAAAAGGCAGTGTCTTTGGAAGTGAACAAGGCAAGAGGAGGTGGTGCTGTCTCGAAGCTGCCAATCAAGCGTTGTCGACGTTGCAGTTGAACTTGCCATAGCATAAAATCGTCCGGTGAAGCGGATGCCGGCGCTGTAGTTGGGCCTGTGCCTGCCTAGAAGCGTCCGGTAAAGCGGATGCAGTCGTTGTAGTTGAGCTGGAAGTGGTGTGTGGCCTAGAAGCGTGCGGTGATGCGAATGCCGGCGTGGTAGTTGGGCTTTCAGTGGCAACTGCCTAGAAGCGTCCGGTGAAGCGTATGCCGGCGCTGTAGTTGGGCTTGCAGTGGTGTTTCTGCCTAGAAGCGTCCGGTGAAGCGAATACCGACGTTGTAGTTGGGCTTGCCGCGGGCGGGCCCGTTGACGACCTTGGACCACTCGCCGTGCGCGTCGACCTGGGCGTTGCCCTTCTTGCTGGTCCAGATGTTGCCCTGGCCCTGCGCCTGCACCACGGTGCCCACGCCCTTCTCGCGGTGCACGCTGCCCGAGACGCTGCCGCGCTGCTTCTCCTCCGGCGACCGACGATCGCGCGCCTAAACAACAGCAACAACGACATCAGCAAAGGGCCACACTCAGCACACATTAACGTAGAAATTATTTATTTCTATTACGTTAATCTGAAACTAACATAAAGAAAAGAAAATCGAATGTTAACTATCGTTAATACTTGTAACTAATAATTTACATCAATACACCCTCACGTTGGTACGTGACCCTCAAGTTGAGTAATGACCAACATGAAGGCGATCACACATTTTCACTGTGAGGGCGTTGAGATTGAGGATGAAAAGGTGCTCACCAGCTGCGCCTCCGCTCTGGGGCGCGGGGGCTCTGGGGCGGAGGCTGCGTCTGTGTGTGCTAACGGTTCAGGTTCCGCAGGGCGCGCCACGGCTAGGGCTACCAGCAGCAAGACGGACAGCAGGAGGGTTGCAGTCTTCATTCTGCGGAGACAGACATGAAGATTGAAAAGCTTATTATTTTGTTTCACAGAAATAATGCCTTTTGAACCTCGGTGTACAGGATGTTGACGTTTAGAAAACTGTGCAAATGACCGTCGGAGTATATGTGCTATTAGAACACTCAAGAAAATCCAAATATACAACCAATATGCAGCGAAACGGAGGAATGTGTTCTCCGTGATAAGGTTAATTATGGTTATACTGTTTACAGGTATCTTATTTCTCCTCAAGCGATAATAGAAAACTTGGACAAATTTAGTCGATCAAACAGTCATTTTGAATTTCCCATCATTTTTAGTTTGTGGTATATTGATTAAATATTCAAACCAATTGAGAGTAAAACTGATTTGGATGTGTAATTTTTATTGTCATAGTTCATTTTAGTTTTGAGGCGTTTTTATATATGAATGCATAGGAATCTTATCATTAATTGCATATTTACTTCAAATAGCTTTCCACAAAAATTAATTGAACTTGGAATAAAAAAAAACATTTTAATATTAAAAACCTCATAGAGCAAAAACAAATTTATCGCCTAAATTTGAAAAATTATTTAGTACTTTTATTTATACATAAATATATGACTATACGAATAAATGGATGGTTCTGGGTGTTTAAAAAAGTTCAAAAATGTACTGTATATTTCATTATGATTCTATCGTAACGAGTCAAATTATAATTCTACATATTAACCACGACGTCTAAGCAAACGGCAAGACCACGAACTCACCTGCTAGACGTTGTGTAGTATCTCCTGCTGAGGACGTAGTTGAGCAGCGATGACGCTGACAGAAGCGACGCTGTCTGCGGAGTGGTGTCGGTTCGGCACCCGCCCGCAGCTTAAATAGCGGCAGCGCAGCCGTCGTCGCGCAAACGGGGAGTCCCAAGGCCACGCGCAGGCGCTGCTGCTGCTGCGCGCGGGAGCTGCGCGGGGGGGTGGGGGGGCGGGATGAAAGCCCCGCGGGATGAAGGCCCCGCGATAACGGCGGCGCGCGACCTACCGCTAGCAGAAGCGACGCTACGCCAGAGGCAAGACCTACGGGGAACCACTGACTGCGTGAGAGTGCGCGATACTGAGAATCAAGTCTTCCCAGAGAGGTTTACATCCTAATTAAGGAAGTATAAAGCAAAATCCTGATATCGCAAACAAAAATTATTGTATTTGGTTTTGAAAGTACGTACGAGGTAAGTACGAAAGTACGAGAGAATTATGATTCTCAAATGATTGAAGAATCGACAAGTATATTCTAAATGCATTATCAGAGAATTCCTAATCCGAGAGAGAGAGGGGGGGGGGAATATGTCAAATATTTAGCAGGCCTGGCGTATACTACGAATTAATCGTTTATCATGTATTAAACTGCAGAGAATTGTTGCATTGTTTGTTCTGCCACTACCTAGCTCGGTTAATGTGTTAAACCAACATTTTCCCTGAGAAAAAATGTTGGAGGTAAATTAAGAATCTCATAAAGGAAAAAATCGTCCACAAAAGGTTTAATACTTTTTATTGATTATTATCCAGAATTAAGTTTCGGGAAACACTTTTCCCATCCTCAGTGGGTTTCTAGTAAGGAGAAGAAAATGAAATATTAACACAAGTTGAACACAAAAAAGAAATATGGTTAATTTAGTGGAAAGAACAAACAAATAATATCAAAAAAATTAAATTGAAAATACTTACTGTCCAAGCAACCTGGATCTCTCATAAATATTCATAACATGGTCAAAAAATATGAAAACTGCAAAACATACTGGTTACAGCTAAGTGGCAGCCATATTTTAGAATGGAAGAAGAGGAATCTTACCAATTGAGGGAAAAGAGAGGATAGAAGAGTAGAAAGAGTGGTCATAAACATATTTTTTTTTAAATGGCTGCTTTTCATACAGGATTGTAAAACAGAACAGAAAATTAGGAATGTGCAAGATTCTAGAATTTTAAATTGTATAAAGAACAAATTTTTAACAAATTGACTAGATAAAGAGATTGCAAAAAGGGGGAAAAATCATGTCAAATGAATGATTAGGAGTTAGTTAATAGAATATTTAAAATGGAACTTTTTATTAAGGAATGATTGTTCAAAATAGAAAAATTAGTATTTTTGAAAAGTTTTATAATTTCCAATTTCTCCAAAATGTTCATTTTTTTGACTTTGTTGACTAAGTGAAGGATTTTAAAATTTTAATTAGGGTCAAAGGAATGGTTAAATTGAATGAAATAATTGGCAGAGGTGGAAGTGTCTAAATTTTGTTTCCAACATTAATATGCTCATTAACTCTAACCGAAAATGTTCTGCCTGTTTGGCCTACATATGCTAAATTACAGTTATTACAAGTTAGGTGATAAATGCCACTTCTTTCATTGGGGGGGGGGGGGAAGGTGATTTGGAACTAAGGATTGGAGGGAGTTTAGGGTTTTGTAGGCTACTGAGATATTATATTTAGTGAAACATTGTCCTATACGTTAGGTACAGGACCTATGTAGGAGATGCAAATAAATTTCATTGGCTCTATAGGGCAATGTTGAGGAAAAACTTTATTCAGAAGAATTTTTACACCTTTGGTGGATACGTTTATTGACTGTCAGAGGATCATAAACATAATTTAATGCAATGGTTAGAATGGTATTGACTTCATACTAAAATCTATATCAGTCACGGGAACCTGGAATAGTCTGTTGATCCAGGAGTGGAAAACAGCAAATTTATGATTGTGAATTTGATTAGAATGGGAGGGTATGATTGTATCAATATGAGTAGGTTTTCTGAATATTTTAAAATTGTATTTAGAGTTTATTATAGTGATGGTTAAATCGAGAAAATTCAGGGAATGCTTCTGTTTAATTCCCATCAAGAATTTTAATTTGGAGTGAAAAGAATTGAGAAAATTAAAGAACTGGCTCAATTACCTAGAAGTTCCGTTCCAAAGACATATAATGTAGTCGATATACCTACAAAAATAAATAATGTTTTTGAGGAGAGGATCCAAGCTACTAAATATGTTTTTCTCAAAATTTTCCATAAACAGGTAAGCGAAAAGAGGGGAAACATTGGAGCCCATAGCTATTCCTTCTGTTTGAGAATAGAACTTGTTGTTGAAAGTGAAAAAACTATGTGTTATATATACGTCAAGTAGTTTAATAAAATATATTTTTTCTAAGTACAATAGATTTGATTTCGTTATATGGTAAATATAAATATCTTGCACTTTAAGACATCTGCACAAGATATCTGCTGCTACTACCACGTAATTTCAATTAAGAATTGGTTATTATGAGCCCTAACTGATTTTGTGACTGTTTTTTTAATTGGGGAAAATGATTTGGAATATTTCAGCGAATTGTGGTACTCGGAAATCTCTTCAACCTCTTTTTACTCACTTTTTGCGTGTTTTTTCTTTCGTAGAGACAAAGTAGTAGTTGGGACTAGACCACAAAATATTTTTTTTTCCTTTTTATACTTTGAAATTGTGAGCCAATACCCAGAAAGTCGAAAATTTGTGGCCTAAAAAAATATTTTCCTTTAGAAACTTCTAGAATGAGTTTCCCTTGCTATAGATGTGATTCTGAGCAATAATTTGAAATCTAAATATTCATGAGAGTTTATAAAAGTAATATCAAGCAATAGTCTGCCAGAAGTGTCCATTTACAAAAAAGTCAGTGATTGATGCATAACGTGTTTAAGTTGTTTTGTATAGGTTATCTGAGCGTTGTCCACTACAACATACAATTTCCCGGCGTGGCGCAGACGGTTGCGGCAGCCGTCATCTGCGCCGAGGAGGCTGCAGGTTTCATTTTTGCGTAAACATGGTCGTTTTTGCGATTGCTCGTACATACCTTATCATCATCCTATCATCTAATTCACAAGTCAAGACGTAACAATCTTGTACTGAGGGATACAGCTGAAAAGCTGATCCTGGAAAAATTACAGGCGTTAATCGTGTAGAGTGGTCAGTAATGGCATAGCATACGCCAATAATAATAATAATAATAATAATAATAATAATAATAATAATAATAATAATAGTAATAATAATAGTAATAATAATAATAATAATAATAAGTATAAATTGAAATGGAAAAATTTGTAGCGCAACCACTTTATCTATTCTGGCGTGTCATAGGAATTTATCGTCTATTAAACTCCCAAGATGTTGTTACAAAGAGACGCTTGCACCAGTTTGAATCTGATCATCAATTATGAGAGAAGAACATCACGAGAAGAAAATTGACATAACAAAAAAAATGACTTACAGACGACCGTTGTAAGCTTTCTCCCAACAAACTCTTTCCTTTTGACCCACCTCACGAACCTGTTTTCGCACATGCCTTTTTTGTACTCAGAAAAGATAAACATTATTAGTCAATGTATTTCATGTAGTCCTATGTCTTTTGTTATTTTATCAGCTATTTAAAATACACGCTTAACGATGGCAGAAACAACTCAGTGGCAGACAGTGAGAATTGGATTCTCTGTACATTCCAAGTATTGAGATGAAATTAGCTATTACCCATCGTTCAATTAAATGATACGTCTAACTTTATGGTAGAATTGCAGTGCGAGATAGCCGGCAATAGATAGTAAACCACGCATACCTTTATCTGTTTGCAAAATGCCGATCAATACGCTGAATTCTCCGCTTTGGAATGTATAAGATATTAAACTGCTAAATAGAATAGGCAATTCATGGACACTTTCGTCTCGGTGACGCAGGGTCTCCAACAACTTACTTCACACCAAGATTGTGGGTTCGAATTAAATGTAAAACATGAATGTTTTCAGTTTTTGAAGCATAGTCTTTATTTCCAGTACACAGTGTAGCATCTCTGAAAACAGTTTCTTTCCATGATTACTTTCCTTACAGTAGTTACTAGTGTAGTTATAACACATGTGCGAGATGCAATGGGCCTTCAGGATACTATTATCAGTTCTATAAATCTGCAATAGGGTCACCATACCAGTAAATAGATTTAAGAATAGACAGCCGCATGAACTCTGCTGGTCTGGAGAAAGTAATCACTATCCTACGACCGACAAGTGCTTTCCAGTCATTGTCGGGAAGACTGGGAAAATAATCAGGTCGTAGTATCTAGAGTAAAGACTCATTGTCAGTTGCATAGAGGGAATAACTTATAGAAACTACATGAACAGACAGAAATAGGAGTCCAATCACTTTGATGTTTTTTTACTTCCTCACCTGACGCGACATACCTACGTATTAAAGAGAATGTAATTCTGCAGCGGAAAGTGGAAATATGTGCTAAAAAACTATTATTGTGTGTTCTCGATTTCGAAAAAATGTATAAATTTTACTCTTATTTTTAGTAAATTGCTTCATATAATATGTTGAACAACCAGAATCTACAATTTGTTGCAACACCACGACCAAGAGGCAGTCCGCCTGCCCGCCAATATTTGCTAAACTCGCTAATTTTTCAAAAATTACAAAAGTTACAAATAGTTCGAGAAAATATGTGACATTGTAACACTGCTAGTTTAATAATTTGGATTCTAACTTGGTTGACTTAAATCCTTTTTGTCTCGTTTCATAGAATACTGTTCTTGGTGGAAACATAGAATGCCTTCAACAACCATACAACCTAGGTGGCAACGTTATATTGTTGGATTTTTGTGGTTGAGTTTTAGTGTGATTTTATTCTCACTGAAAAGTAAAAACGAGATAAAGAATACTAAAATGTTGTACGGTTGTAAATCAGATGTGTCATTAACGCAGCCATAAGTACGATAAAACATGGAAATAATGAGTAGGTTCAATTATTAGTTTCCACTAGTCCGGGAAAATGTACTGAACAAAACTTGACGATGTGCGTATTAATACACTCGTAAGAAGTTTGCAGTACTCATTATGCGCACGTGTCATTATCTGCCACCATTTCCCCAGCTGACCTTAGTGAACTGAAAATAGGGTGTTTTAATGTTACGATAAGAATTTCTAACACACAATTTCATTTAAAGAGGAAGAAAAAGTTCTCAAATTTATATGTTCAATAGAGGTGAAGGGAATAATGTGTAATTATAGAGCACTTCTTTTGCAGTATTAACATTCAATCGAGAGAAAAGAATAATTATCTGAATGTAAAAGTAATAATCAAATTTCATGTCATTTAACTTCACAATTTTAAGGATTAAAATTGTCACGGTCATTTAATTTTTGCATATATTATAAAATTGCTGTAAATAGATTATTGTAGTTGTAGTAAAAATTATTTAGAGTGATGTAGAAAGATGATTCCTGAAATACAAACATTAAGCGAGTAAACCATTTAAAAATATTCTGTATTACGTTCTAAATATCCAATTGTTAGAAATGGAAATTACATTTGCAGACAGGAACGACATTTTGTCTCTGAATATAAATTAAATAACAAGTCATCTAATTGAAAAAAGAAATTTGTTACATATAACTAATTTTTAACTAATTATTCGTAAATATATTATTGCAATATATCGTGTTCATATTTTCCTTTTTCAACCCTCCCAAAATTGCACAAGCGTTTTTGCCATGACATGATAACGTTTAACTGGACTAATTTTTCCATGAACTCTAAATCGCCTCGTAAACCGTAAAATTATTCAGTCTGTGATGCCGAAAACAGCTCAAAATGTACATTTTTAAACGTTTGAATGATAGATACTATATGAACCGTTCAATTTTTATTTAAAGTTGAAATTCCGAAGTAAACACTTAGTTCATTACTAATTGCCTAGTGTTGCTTTACGAGCAGGAAAAAGTAACTATATTGAAGTAAATTCTTGTGCATACGATAGAATATGTATTCAAGAGACCAGTTCAAATACTTTAAAATCAGAAACGATGAGCTAACGATAGAATTTTAAGCATTTGCTATTCGAAGACAATGGTAATTAAATTATAAACATTTATTGTCAAAAAAAATTTATATTCCAACATTTCACTCACTATAAACGACAATTCAAGGCAGTGTCTTTGACAGTGGGGTTGAGGCAAGACAAGGCAGAGAATGCGTGTGCCATTAAGGAACCAGTGAAGCAAATAGCCGTCTTTCTTTTTGGGCTTGCAGTGGTGTCTCTGCCTAGAAGCGTGCGGTGAAGCGGATGCCGACGTTGTAGTTCAGCTTGCAGTTGTGTTTGTGCCTAGAAGCGACCGGTGAAACAGATGGCGCCGTTGAAGTTGGGCTTCCTGTGTCCATCGGCTGTGTTCAGTGGCCTGTGAGATGGGCGTTGCAAAT
>BOPP01000056.1:3361194-3441558 GCA_017312745.1 Gryllus bimaculatus
TATATATATATATGTACACGTTTTATTATGTGGCAGTTGACTGAAAGTATTGATATAACATATTATTTTTCAGGGGTAACGTGTTTTAAAGAGTACGGAAGACCCGGTATTTCCAGATTGGAGTGAAACAGAGAGACGCGGGGTAGGGCGGAGAGGAGGTACAATAGAGTAGATGGAAGTTTGCTTCGCCATAGGGCGGCAATTGATGGAATTAATAAAAAAAATGTTATGATAATACCCCAGCAACCACAACCGGGTAGTTCATCAGCTAGTGTATGAATACTGAGAAGGGAAAGGTCCTCACCAGCGCACTCTCTGCATTAGGCAGCGCGTCCTCTGCCCGCGTGGGGCTGGGCGGCATCGCCATTTGGGCTCCCTCGAAGTAAATCACCAGGCCGTGGTCCGCCGGACGGGCCAGGGCGGCGGCCACCAGAAGCGCCAGGGACAGTAGGACTGTGGCAAGCTTCATTCTGCAAGAAGACGCTATTTGAATATACATTATGTTCGTCAGTATGCGAGCGGCCGTTGTGTCATCTGAATTTCTTACTCTGCAGGAATTTTAGCGGATCAGAAATTGAGGGAAATGTTGAAATTCCAATCGGACGATACTATGTACGTGTTGGTTGCCTAGCGCCAGGCGTCATATTTCTGTATTGTCCTGTTGCTCTGCAACCCGAGATATCTTTTGTCTTGTTTTTAAAATACTATTAACGTTTCGTCAGTTTATGTGTGCACGTTCGTTTTCGTTAATTATTTAACTCAGTCAACAGGTTATGTTGCCTAGAATCTACGTGATAAAACCGCGCAGGAAATAGTAAACGGAATCAAGTATTCCTAAAAGTAGTTGTAAATAGTGTAATTTATTATTTCGTACAATCTATTTAAATGAAATACTTATTTGTGTATTGTAATATTTCAAGGTTACTTCGCGTAATGAAACAGTTTTAAAATTAAGCAGGCACTTTTGACGGGAGTTGACCCTTTTTAAATTTATTTTTCTACCTGTTCGGCATAATATGCCTTTCAGAGGTTTTAATTTACAATTCATTAATGCACATAATTTTTGGCCTTTCGGTTAACAGTTTTTGAGCAGGGCCACATGACTATCTCGTAAACAAAGACTGCAGAGAAGTAATTCAAAAGAAATTCATTTAAGTTTTCTTTATTTAATTTTTATTAATGTATTTGATTTTTTTCCAGCTGCGGAATTATTCTAATTTAAGGTGGTTTAAGAGAGTCTTTGGGGTATCGAGAGATAATGCAGGTTGAGATGGAACCATTTTTGTCTAATCAAATATTTGTGCACTTGTACACGACGGAAGAAGGGTGAAAAATCTGTTACTCATCTATTGAATATATTCGTTAATGGAAGGAATGTTTAGCTCTCTAGAAATCTCTAGCATATTTGAAATAAACCAAGGGGATTATAAGGCTTTTCTTAGGTACTTGTTTTGAATGATTTGTAGTTTCTTTAAATGTGTGTTTGCTATATTGTTCCAAATTTGACAGGCGTATGTTAAGGAGGAATGTATTATCATTTTAAAGATTGATAATGCGCAGTCCAGACTACGCGATGACTTGTTATTAATTATGGGGTACAGTTTGTAATTTTTGCGTATGTTTTGTTTTTTATTTATTGAATGTAGTTTTCCCATGTTAATTTTTGATCCAGTAATAAACCCATATATTTTACGGGCGTTTTATTATTAAGCCAAGAAATTGCAGTATTATTAATTTTAATTTGTCGTGGTTGATGTATTTTCATTAATGATAATATTTTAGGCTGTTATTTGGTAGGGTTTATGGCAATTCTCCATTTCATCGTCTATTCGACAAATTCATTTAAGTCGGACTGAAGATCTTTGCAAGCGTTGGTAATGTTTGAATTTGCATTAAATAATACGGTATCATCTGCATAAAGTGCTATTTCTGAGTAAGTCATTTCTGGATAGTCTGCTATATATATATATATATATATATATATATATATATATATATATATATATATATATGTTGAACAATAAGGGAGAAAGTGGGGAACATTGCGGCACACCGGCTTTGATGATATGTGCTCTTGATTTATTGTAGTTAATACTAACTTTGAAATCCCTCTCTGACAGAAAGCTTTTAATGATATTTTGGAGATAATCGGGGGTGTCCAAGGTTTGCAACTTGCCAAGTAGCTCAAGATGCCACACTTTATCAAAGGAATGTGCGATATCGAGAAAAATTTCAGCTGTGTTGATGTAGTTGATGGCTTGTGGAGTGTCGGAGTGGAAACGTCGGCAACTCAGCCTTCGACGCGGCGTCACCCGGACAGCCCAGATCAAACACATGACTCTGGTCGCGGAAGCCTACGACTTCAGGCTTGTGGAGTGGTTTGGACGGAATCCGAACTGCGTATTTGGTAGAGGATTGGTTTCGGTGAAAAATTTGAATAGTCGAGATTTTATGTTTCTCAAACATTTTGGCAAAGGTCAGTAACAAACTAATTGGTCTATAGCTAAGAGGATCTTGTGGATTTTTGTTCGGCTTGCATACTGATAGAGAGCTGTTAATGTTGCAATTTCATTGCGAGGTAATTCTATCATCATTTTTTTTTATTTAATAAGTCATGGCCAGCTGATTTTCTCGGTTTTAAAGCCTTGATTATTTGATATGTCTCAGACGGGGCTATAAATTTAGTTTTTGTTGGGACGGAATATCGCGGTATTGATAAGTTTGCTTCCACTTCTAATTGGAAATTAAAGTCGGTTACCGGTTTACTTCTAAATATTTTCTCAAAATTGTCCGCTAAAGTTTCAGCTTCCTTGAAATCCGTCGTTGCTAGCCCTGTGTTGAAAGATAATTGAGGGATGAAAGATTTTTCCTTTGTAATAATTTTAATTCTATTCCACAATGTCCTGGAGTTTGCAGGGATGCTGCCTAAAAAGTTTTGGAAATGTGTATACCTCACTTTACGTAATTCTTGTTTAATTGTTGTTTCACATTCTACGAAGGTTATGTTTTTCTTTAATTAAATTTAGAAGTGGTTTAGGTAGCGGAGTATAATTTTCGGTGAAATTCCTAACTTCAGTAGATGACCTTTTGATACTATTTTTAATTATGTTTTCGAGAGTGTTGATACAACTATTTCAGATGATGATTTAAGATTCTTAAGATACTGACATTCGTTTGTTAGAATGTTTCTATACATGTCCCAAATTACTTTTCGCTCGATAATTTGTTTCGTTTTGATGAGCCTGAAGTCTGTCATCTATCTCATGTCTATCTATGTCATGTCTATCTCTATCTATGTCATGGATTGTCTTCCAAACAGTCTAACAACTTTTAAAACCTAAAATGTTTTCGAAATTTCGGTTAATATGTCCTCTTCTGAATAGGTAATTGGCAGATCTTTTAGGACAACTGAAAAAGGTTTTTGGGGTAGGATCCCTACATGTGTGATGCTCGATTTTCTCTTTTTCACAGAATTTCCGATATTCTCTATAGTCTTCTATTGAGTTATATTTAATTTTTATAGTATCTTTTTCTAATTTAGTAGAAAAATTGTCTTTTGTAATAGCTTTCAGTTCACTAATAAATAAGGGATAGTCGCGTACTTTATGAACAGAAAAGGGGGGTATTTTAACGATTGATTCTTCATTTTCTTCCCTTTCGTTTGGCCGATTTTCTTCGGACATACTATTTTGAAAACCTTGGTACCTATTCTTGACGGGCACTTTGTACAATATTCTTTTAGAAGCATTGTTTTCGTCTGATAGATCTACGTACATGCGTTTTAGACTTTTACTGTTTTCATTAAAACCACCGGTTGATTGTTGACTAATTGATTGCAGCGGGGCAACACCATAATGTTAAAATAAGCATTGTTAGTGTTTACTGACTGAAGGTTGGTCAGAGTCCCTTCCGTTTCGCCAGCTGCTGGACGGGCGGTTGTGATGTGTTGAATTGTTCCAGGGGTTGAATATTTTCCATTTGTGGTGGAAATGGAAGCACATCTCCATTCATTGCTGAGAACCGATCTGTCGTGTCACCATTTAGAACGTGGGCTTCTGACACCAATTGACCCCCGAAAGCCTGGAGACTTGTTAGGAACATACAGCTTTCGCTGCACCACGAAACTTTCACTGAGCAATAAAATATTTAGTTATGAGCAATAAACAATTCTGTTGCACTTTAAAAAAACACCATTGTTAAAAAAATGGGGAGCCGCTGGTAGCGGCGCCCTTTTGTACTTTCACTAAACACGAGTTTGAGCGTAACACCGAAGCACAGCCATAAGCGGAGCGATGCGATGCTTACTCCACGACGTCTAGAGCGAGACTGAGACTTAACATTTGAATATACTCATTCCTTTGATGTTGCTGGAAACTGTGTTTAAATAATTTCATTCAAAGATGCTGAAAATTATTTATATTCAATTAGAAAGTTTTGCTTTAGTTTAGTTAGTTTTTGAGATATTGCCAAGTTGGGTCCAAACGTAACCCGATACTGCAAACAAACACCTATGGACAACTTAGATGGACCAGCCTATTTTTCATTGAAGTACACAGTTACATCGAATGAAGTAACTATCACGTGTCATTTTTCAAAATTATTTGAAAACGGAACAGAGGATCCATCGGGAGAATTTCCTTTTCTTACGTTCAATGAATGAAAAGTTCTTCAATTTTAGGTTTTATTGTAAAAAATAAATAATACAACATGCAAATATTGTGTATATTTTCTACGAGTATCTAAGAACTAGGAGAGACAGTGTCTTGGGCAGTGAAGTTGATGGCAAGGGAGGATGAAGGCGGCTTAGAAGCGTCCGGTGAAGCGTATGCCGTCGTTGTAGTTGGGCTTTCAGTGGCAACTGCCTAGAAGCGTGCGGTGAAGCGTATGCCGGCGTTGTAGTTGGGCTTGCCGCGGGCGGGCCCGTTGACGACCTTGGACCACTCGCCGTGCGCGTCGACCCTTCTCCTCCGGCGACCGACGCGCGCGCGCCTAAACAACAACAACATCAGCAAAGGGCCACACTCAGCACGCATTAACGTAGAAATTGGTTTATGCTCAACAAGTAAAAGTTGAGTATATTTTAAAATGATCTCAGTGTGTTTATTCCTTTAATGAAACTTATCAAGCATGCGAGAGACCTGAAACGTCAATATCGTTTTCATTTCTATATAATAATGTACATGAATCCATACTTCACTTTATTATGAGACCCTCATTATTACCAGCATGAAGTAAATCATAGATTATATTTGTGATGACAGAGGAAATGATAATGAAAAGACACTCACCAGCGCGCTGTCGGCTTCCTCTGGTAGGGCGTCCTCTGGCAGTGTAGAGCTCTGAGGCTCTTCCACGTGGGCCACGGCGCTGTCTGCTACCGCGTCAGGTTCCGCAGGGCGCGCCAGGGCGGTGGCTACCAGAAGCAAAAGGGGCAGCAGGAATGTTGCGGGCTTCATTCTGCAACAAAAAAAAATTGTGATTTCTGCATCGCTCATTGTCATTTCTTGAGAAGATATAGATATCGTATTTAACTTCCTGAAATCTATCGTATGAACTCTGATTCCAACTTTGAAATATTACAACACAGAAATGACAATTGAATATTGAGCTTTGGACAGTGCACCGGGGTTATGAAATTGTTCGAAACCTTGATAGCCTCCGTCGATTTATGGCTAATGCAACTGCCTGTAGGCCGAGAGATCGGGATTCTATTACACACTTTAGAGTTTCACACTCACATTAGAATTTCCGTCGTCTCCGTCATTACTCGAAAAGATGTTCTTGCACCTGTTTTCTTAAGGTGCACCACTCTTAATGTTCCATAATTTTTCAAAAATCTTTTGGAATTGGTTTGATCGTTAGTGATTTTAGATTTTATTCTCAAATTATTCAGGCATTCGGTAAAAATGTAAGAGAAACTAATATAGAATCAGCTGTTTTGAAACATCAAATGTAATAAAGGGAATAAAAATGGAAATCAAATATTTATTACATGATGTAAAAGGCTTCCAAAAGCATCCATTGTTTCTCAGTGTTACAATGATTATTTACCTGTGTTTGTTACGAAATCAAATAAAAATATCATTGAATAAATGAAGGATATATGTGATGGCTCTGCGGGTACATACCAATAAAATTATTACACATTATTGCTAATTGTGAAGCACTCGTCTTAATCGTGCTGTCGATCTACTAATTATTTAAAAATTTATTACGGAGATGTAATGTTAGAGTTTCATTCATATCAGTGTTATAAATGGAAGGCTAACTTTCAAAATCTTTCGGATGCAATCGTAGAAGTGAAAAAAACAAAATCCAAGTTGAAGCTAGCCGCACGAGCTGTTACTCACCTGTAGGACGTTGAGGTGTCTGCCGCTGAGGCTGTACTAGAGCAGCAGAGAGCTGACGGGTGTGTCGGTGGTGAGCGCAATGGTGCCGATCCAGCTCCGGCCCGGCACTAAATAGCGCCAGCGGTGACGTCGGGAGCTGCGCGGGGAGTCCCCGAGGCCAGGCGGCAGACGCTGCGCGCGGGGCAGCCAGGCGGGGCGGGCCCGCGGGAAGAAAGCCCCCCGATAACGGCGGCGGCGGTCCATTGTCAGCGGCACGCGACCTGCCGCAGAAGCGACGCCGCGCCGGCGGCAAGACCTACGGGGAACCACGGACTGCATGAGAGTGCACGATACACACATTCTCCTTCACAGAAGTGCTACTTCCTCATTCAAGCAGTATGAAAGAATGTACTGTTATCACGAAAAAAAGATATTATTTGTTTGAGGAATTCAGCTATTAACGGAGTACATTAGATTACACGGGTTGCATTTTAACTTTTCCTATGTTCATTTCCATCTTCTTAGTTTCTTTTGACCCAAAATGCTATTCAGTTATCTGAGGCTGAAAAGCGAGGGAATTTGAGAACTGGTAGTTAAGTATGTGAAGGAAAAGCGGAAGGAGAACTTATTATTTCAAATGATGTAAATTTATTCGAAGCCAGTTTTAAGCATAGCATGGACACAGGATGTTCGAGACCAGCAGTAAATAAAACGTGGTATGTTGGCAACAGCAATACAATTTTTTTGTCATGACGGCTTTTTCGTCGCAATATGAGATATATGCAATTTTTTACCGCACATCTTCAGAAGTGTTTAGGTTGAGGTCTCTCCATAAAAATTACTCTTGTTGTGTTTAATTCAAACTGTCAAGAAATGGTTGAAATACAGATAATTTTTACATTTTGCTCTTTAGGAGCTGTAAAGATTTGAGATCTTCTTAACAATACCACAACCCTACAACCGTAACGTACAACTCATTGCGCAGGTAAAATGCGAGTAGGGGTTAAAAAGTGTACTTACAGTTACTTCAATGATCTTCTTTACACCGCGGAAAACCACGATACACTGTTGTTCCGTAACGTCAGCGTTGCATAAAGAAAGTGGATCACAATTAAAACTAACCTAATTTTAATTGAAAATTTCATGATATACATATGGGAACGGGAAAGTATTAATACAGGACATGGAAAAAATATTGTGAACATTATAAATAATGGGAACCGATAACGAATTAATTAGTTTTCCTCTTACTGAGAAAAAACTGTTCAAATTATTTACGTCTTCTGTTACGTGAATCTCGTGATCGTATGAAAGTAGATTATTCGCATCAACTACACGACAATATGTTGACTCGTTATAATACAGAAGAAACCAACACGACTTCCCTGCACATTTGTTTCGGAAAACTCAAGTTCTAATATGTTCGTAAGACTTCCATATTCCGATAGTTTTCTGAACATTTCGTAGCACGACTTTATTGACATTGCCACATACACGTGCGTCCTTTTTACATTATACACCGAAATTCTGAACACTTCTTATTTCAAGTTGCCCCCCAAAAAATCCAAGAGTACTGAATTACGAGATCTTGTATGCGAATTGATGGTGCGAGGGTAAAGCGAGGAGTGTCAAAGTTTGGGCGTGCATCTGCAACAGCGCTGCCATTCATTATACAACTCTTGATTTAAAGATTTGTTTGCACATTTTCGGGTAGATCTTCTGTTCAACTCTCTTCGGACCAATGTTAGCATGATCAATGTGTCAATGAAGTATGACGCATACGGATTAACACCCCAATGTTTCGTGTTTCTTTCTAACCTGTCATGTTGTTAATGCTTCTGTGGTTGCAACAGTACGGTAACTAGTGATATTGCAGTGTGTGAAACATTCATGAATGCTTCATTTATTCATACCTCTGAAAATAATACGAAGTGATTTCCACGCCCCGTGCCGTAGTGACCACGCAACAACGCGACATCCGAAGTAATTAAACTAATTTAGGAATAAAAAACAAGAGAAGAGAAGGTGAAAATGATAATGGAACATGGGTTAAAAAATAATTTCCTTTACATTCGTTCTATAAAGGTTACTTAAACAAATTTCTTAAAAAAGTCAAATAATATTTGGATCGCGTAGGTGACGTCAAGACTTTAGAGGTTTGGCGTGGGTCAGTCTGTTCTTGAGAGTATGAGCAGCGCAGTGGACTAACTCACAAAATTCTTTACGCGTTTCTTTTGCGGAAGTGCAATCTTTAAAGGTAGTCCTATCGACTGCACAATAGACTAAGATCCTTTTATCACTAGATAGAATCACAATACTGCTTTTGCCATCTCGCATTTGGCGTAAGGGAAGTGGACTAACCTGAGGTTAGTCTTTGTTGCTAACAAGAGAACGCGACCTAATAATCTCTGGCAAAATATGATGTGTCGATTGTGTCGTTTTGTGTGCAGTTTGAGGATATTTATTCCATTCGCAAAGAAGTGAATTATAATAGCTGAACCGAATGTATCTGAAGGTAAGCATGTACTTTAAGTAATCATATATGTATTTCATATAGTCTGATCAAAGAGGTGGCCAGAATCGCAATGTTAAATTGTCGTCAAACGTAAATTTTGATATGCGGTTTCTAGCATATTTAAACGAATATGGAAATCATGTCCAAGGGAAATTTCTATTAACAAGTTATAAAATTTGTTGCATAATAAAGTCGAGTTTCACTTCAACACCTAGGGGCAATTAATTGTAATTATATATCTGAAGGTTTCTGTTCGTAAATCTGTAGGTAAATATTTAGGTAATTTTAGTGTCCATTCCACTTGTGAAATGGAAACCAATAGTATTTAACTATACATACAAAATGCTCCAATCAGGGCGGTGTATTTCAAAGAGTTTATAGCTTTTTCTATTCGATTTTTCTTACCGCTTCTACCTACTGTCCAATCATAAATTGTGACTCATCTATCTTAGGACGTTGTATACATCCATCGCTATGTCGATGTCCAATAAACAGCGTGTGCACTAAAACATAATCTCTGATTGTAACATACGCTTAGAGTTATTTTTAATATTTAGTGCATTTTGGAACTCTGGTTGACATAATTTCACTCGTGGAATAGTCCTATTAAATACCACTCGTGCTTTGCAAATTCTCAGAAAAAATCTCCTCCTCGCTGCGTGAGTCGGGAATTTATTGACAATTTCCAAAGCAGTCGTGGTATTATCTATGATAAATTTCCAGGTAAATATGTAGGTCGTAATGTGTACTGAATTAGGACTAGCAAATGTATGAAGGTCAGCGTTAGCTTCGGCGTCTCTGCGGCGCTCCATAAGCAGAAAGGTGGGGATGGAACATAGTGGGGGAAATCACCGCTTGAATGCACGAACCGGAGGTGTACCTTTCAGAAGTGTTTGCTTTCTCATTAAAGCATTGTCAAACATCTCCTTTAAGTAGGTTCCAAGTACCAACCGTGACGTCGGAAATTGTGTTTTATTAGCGGAAAGAAGGCTATTGACGGATTACACGAAGTAATAAATGGTTATTTTTGCGTTATGTGTAGGTTCATTTTGATTGAAGTTTAATCACTTTTCACCATTAAAGAATGCTTATAATTGTCTAAAATATTAGGGGATCGGGACATCGATTTGGAATTTTTCTGAGCTCTGTCTCAAGTTTTACCTCTCAAAATGTGGCTTCAGAAGACAAGCAAGATCTTGCAGCCCTGGATAAAGCCTGTTCAAAGCAGTTGCTGTAGAGTCACTGGCCTGCGCAGGCGAGATCATACACGTTACCACCGGGATAACATACTTTACTTCGCCTCAGTTTCCAAAGACTACATTCGTAGACGACTCTGCCCCTTTATGTGAGACATACTTATCACAAACTTGTAGAAGTGCGAGTCTAAAATATTTATTGTTGTACTACTAAATAAATCAATCACACAAAATAAAAAAAAAACGTTCTCGAACCCAAAGACTTGACGCATGTATCTCTCAGTATGGTGACGTGCTGAATCGGAATCTGAAACCAGAATTGGGCCACCGTCTTCCAGTTTCTTTAAATAGCGAAAAATCACCGCGTAATTCTATGTTTTTCTTTAAGGCGGTTGTTGTCAAAACCAAAGACTTGACACATGTTTATAATCTATCAACACGTTAAATCAGAATCTGAAGCTAGAATCGCCCCACCACCATCCAGTATTTTTTTAAATCCCGAAAAACACACGCGAATACTAAATTTTGGTGTCTTGTAATATTTAATTCTACAGAAGCCAAAAATTGTCAGATCCATGAGCCGATACATGCTTTTATATGTACAAGTCGACGCGCTGAATCCAAAGCCAGAACTTGTCAACCATTTTCCAGTATTTTATCGCAAAAATAACTTAAAATTTACAATTTACAATTGCTCATTTGTTTTTTTATTAAACAAATGTGTGGGTGAAAGGGAAATTCTGGCACTACATTCGCATTCAGAGCGTCGATATAGAGAAACACATAGAGAGACATAGAGAAATATATGTCAAGTCTTTGGGTCTGACAACAACCCCCGAAACCAAAACAAATACTGCTTTAAGGGAGGGGGCCGCAAGAAATTACTGAAGAGGAGTGGTGTAATTATGACTTCAGATTAAAATTCATGCGCTGTTCTATATAGAGTATGTGTCAAATATTTAGGTCTGCCCCCTTTATTGTGTATCTGAGTTATTTCGTGAAATAAATCCAATATTATGTAATGCTATTGGGTCTATTTCGTAGATTTTAGGTGGTTCGTGGTTCGCACTGGCCACCCTCATGCACACGCCTGTACTCAAAATATTTTTTCGTCCATTCTTAGGGAATTTAACTTTTGTTTTTTTTTTTCGTACTACCAATAACTAGGAAAGGTACACTAGAGGATTAATGTTCTTTTCTCAGGCTATTGTCATTTTTTGCTGGATTGGTTTGCTGGACTTTCGTATCAATCTCACTCTCAGGTTAACGTCAGTAACACTTACTGACGCACTTCGAAACCCAGCAGAAGTGATTTCGTTGTGATGTCCGTGCGCCGTGGAGGTGAAAGGAATAGGAGAAAAAGGGCAGAAGTGGGCGTGGCGATGCCCCTGGCGATTTTGTCCACTCACTTGCTGCTCAAACAAGACCGATTCACGAAAGAGCTCCTGAATTTTATTGTCCCATCGGTTTGATATGATTTTTGAAATGTTAAATTCAAATGTTATGTTTGCATCCTCAAAAAAAGTCAATTTCGGAGAGGAAATTGCAAAAAAAAAGACTTAATATAGTTTATATCTCCAAAATTATCTGTTTCATGGAAACTGGCGGTATTTACAAAATCAATGTTGCCAAGTTTTCGATTTCTTTAAATAACATTTAGGTTTAGAGTGCTCTGAACAGTAATGCCTTTTTGCACTGAAGGCCTAAATAAGACAATAGCTCTCTCCACGTAATTGATTTAGTATTGTGAATGTAATATATTGTTTTAGAATTGAGAATGAATTGTATTAGTATTGTAAATAATGTTTTTAATATTAGAAATTTAAAATTCGAAATTCGAGTGTTTGTGAAACCTGGAACCTATATTTTTTTGGAAGTACAAATATATTGAATCTTCTTGTAGGTTTTTATTTTTTATTCTTTATTAGGTTAATATTTTGATGTAATTGTTCAAGAAACTAATTAGGATAGCAGTAGCATCGCGGCATTCTTACGTGGCATTAAGAAATAAGGCAGTAGAAGCACGAAATTCAAGACTTTTTTTTTTTTTTGCGGAAATTACCGAATTTTTTCGGGATTTGAAAAAAACTTCCAGTGCATATTATCAGCTGAATGTTTTGTCAGTACTTTCCCTCATATTTACGCCAAGCTAAAAAATATGAGCGTGCTCCGACATATTGACTTTACCCCTGTCCTTGTGAGACGAATGAAATCTTCATCCCATTTAATTCAATCTTGTCCCAATACAGCAGTCTGTTATTAATACGTTATTAAAATCAAGAGTGAATTTTCGTGTATGAACTTATATAATATAATTTTTTATACTTAATTTTTGTGATATTTCAACAATTTATATCCTTTGATTAACTTTTTGCTGCAGGATTTCAAATCGTATTATTGTACGAAGTCAGAACAGAGATGGGTTTTTTGCGCCCGTTCCTGATACTTGTTGCGTATACAATTT
Organism: Gryllus bimaculatus; assembly: GCA_017312745.1. Lineage (NCBI taxonomy): Eukaryota > Metazoa > Arthropoda > Insecta > Orthoptera > Gryllidae > Gryllus > Gryllus bimaculatus. The sequence goes on from BOPP01000056.1 coordinate 3,373,699, forward strand.
TATAGCATTTTTGGTGTAGGTACCGCATCTCGGTCAACAGTGGAAAAAATGCACATCGGTGGTAGAACGTCCCTCCAATTCCGACGCTAAGGGCACAAAGGAAAAGAAGAAGAAGAAAAGAAGAAGAAGAAAAGAAGAAGAAGAAAAGAAGAAGAAGAAAAGAAGAAGAAGAAGAAGAAGTAGAAGTAGAAAACGGAGGAGGAGGAGGCGGCAATGACCCTAAGTTCCGTTATAACATTAACTTTTATTCTCACCTATGTCGTTAACATAATCACAGTACTTGTGAACGCATAAGCAGTAAGCACATTGTTCTTGTATGTTTCAATATTGTCAATAAATAGGAGTGTTTTGGAATGCATGAAATATTAGCTTGCAGTACAGCAAATCTTTATAATATAATACTCATTTGAAATTATTTCCACTGTCGTACATAATTTTCGCAGTTAGTCTACTTGCAGAGAAAGAACCAGTAAAATAGTAACGTTGTATACACTTTGAAATATCGAGGTTTGTTTATATTCAACCTTCACATTCTAATATGTTTTACTGTGTGGAATGTGTCAACTTCTTTGGTTGTACATCTATTCATCAATTATGAGAAATAATGAATAAGTAATGTGTGTGGACTTCCTTAGTTCTGAAATATCGATCAAAAGTGTCAAACAACATTTGTAAAAATATTTTAGCCAAATCGAATCCACAATTGACAAGATCATTATAATAGTGTCGTTACATTTCTTTAAATCATAAATTGATTAATTTAATAGCGCCGAAAACAACAATGTTTTAAAAAAAATGAAACTCGCTGAAGAATAACTAGTTGTTTTGGGTTTGGGGTGTGTTCTAAGTATCTGCCTTTAAAGAGAGCAGGTTAAATTATTTGGAAAGAGGATCCATGAGGAGAAATGACAGATGTCTTTAATGCACGAGCAGTTTTTAAATTTCCATTCTTTTATTATAAAAAATAAATAACATAAGATGCCAATGTGCAACAGTCTCATTCATTACGAACTAAAATGCAAGGCAGTGTCTTTGGCAGTGGGGTTGAGGCAAGAGATGGCAGAGAATGTCTGCACCATAAAGAAACCAGAAAAACGGATGCCGACGTTGTAACTTGTCTTTCTCTGCTTAGAAGAGGCCTTTGAAGTGTTGCCCACATTGTAGTTGGGCTTGTAGTGGTGTGTGTGCCTAGAAGCGTCAGGTGAAGCGTATGCCGGCGTTGTAGTTGGGCTTCCCATTGCCTAAAAGTGGCCGGTGAATCTGATTCCGACGTTGAAGTTGGGCTTGCAGTGATGTTTCTGCCTAGAAGCGTGCGGTGAAGCGTATGCCGGCGTTGTAGTTGGGCTTGCCATTGCCTAGAAGTGGCCGGTGAAGCTGATTCCGACGTAGTTGGGATTTCAGTGGCAACTGCCTAGAAGCGTCCGGTGAAGCGAATGCCGGCGCTGTAGTTCAGCCTGTGCCTGCCTAGAAGCGTCCGGTAAAGCGGATGCAGTCGTTGTAGTTGAGCTGGAAGTGGTGTGTGGCCTAGAAGCGTCAGGTGAAGCGTATACCGGCGCTGTAGTTTGGCTTTCAGGGGCAACTACCTAGAAGCGTGCGGTGAAGCGTATGCCGGCGTTGTAGTTGGGCTTGCCGCGGGCGGGCCCGTTGACGACCTTGGACCACTCGCCGTGCGCGTCGACCTGCGCGTTGCCCTTCTTGCTGGTCCAGATGTTGCCCTGGCCCTGCGCCTGCACCACGGTGCCCACGCCCTTCTCGCGGTGCACGCTGCCCGAGACGCTGCCGCGTTGCTTCTCCTCCGGCGACCGACGCTCGCGCGCCTAAACAACAACAACAACATCAGCAAAGGGCATCACGTACTCAGCACAACAATTCAGTACAAATTATTTTACGCTTACAAGGAAAAGGTGTCTAATTTAAAATGATATCGGTTTGCTTATTCCTACAAAGGAACCAGTAATCTCAACGAAAGAATGCCAATGTCAGCTTTCGTTTACGATTGCAAACAATAATTTACATTAATACATCATCTACGTTAGTATGAGATCCTGCTGTTGACCAACTAGAAGGCGATCGTGGATAACATGCAATGACAAAGTAAGGATGAAGAGGCCCTCACCAGCGCGCTGTCTGCATCCGGCAGTGCGTCCTCTGGTAGCGAGGGACTCGGGGGCTCTGCAACTGCGACTACATCGGTTTCTGCGTCAGGTTCCGCAGGGCGCGCCATTGTGGCGGACACCAGCATCAACAGGGCCAGCAGGAATGTTGTGGGCTTCATGCTGCTACAGATAAAGCAAGCTTTATACATTGTTGATACCATCTCAATTTTTTAGGAATATGATGGTGCTTGCGAGAGATAAAAGAGCCACATTATTCATGACACATAAGCATTGCAACATTACTGTACGTCTTTAGTATGTCAGTTAATAAATGGAAGACGTCATGGTAAAAAATCAAAGGCATGACAAAGAAAAATGAATCAATAGCGGAGAAATAAACCGAATGTGATATCTACTTTCAGTTTTATTTGAACAATAATCAGAAATGTTGACGTGATGTAAACCTTTTTAAGTTGCTCGTTATTTATCTCAGTTGTATGTGGCAAGTGCTGATTACAATCATTAGTGTTATTCTTTGTTTAGAGCCGAATTTAGCGATGTTGATGCTGTGTTCATAGTGTTTCATTATGTTTTTCTCAGTTTTCAATCAAATTTGATCGTAATAAGGGAAATGTTTCCTTTTTAAGAAAATGTACTTTTTAAAATAATGCTCCGATCAGAAACATAAAAATGAACAAAATGTCCTGTTTATCTTTGAGAATACATAGAATATTTTGTTAAAATACGTAGTTTTTTTCGATCTTTCGTTACATTTTGGAAATTACGATTGGACGTGGATGCAGTGAACTCTTCTTTTTGAATTACAGTATAAAAATTACTGTAAAGTACCTGATATATTTTTGTACATTTATATTTTTTCTTTAAATGACAAATTTGTTTAGAAATCTACTGTACAAAACTTCCTTAATAATCTTATCATAAATATTGAACTTGACGGTTGATACATGACCAAAAAATCATTTTTTTAACATTTTGTGTTTATTCTCTGGATAAGACTATATTTTATTATTTAATACTCAACAAAGAGTTCTAGAGCGTGTTATTTCACTCTTAAAATATTCCTTCCGATTTCTCGAATTCAAACTCGAAGAGCTAAAACGAAGCTAACTCACGTGTTAAAGACGTTGAGACCTTCTTCCGAAACCGTAGACGAGCAGCTGTGATGGTGACGGAAGCGTCTGTGCCTGCAGACGGATGCTCTCCCGCCGCCGCTCGCCGCTTAAATAGCGGCTGCCGTGACGTGGGCGGACGCGCGGGGACTCCCAAGGCCAGGCGGTGGCTGGGCGGAGAGCGCGGGGCTGGGTGGAAGGCGAAAGCCGCTTGCGAAGTGCCTTCGCCGAACGAGACCTGTTCTAAGCAGAAGCGACGCCGCCGAGTGACCTAGTGGGGGAAAAACCACCCGATGCGAGTGCTTGACGCGGGGGACCAGTGTACTTTCCGGTCGTGAAGGAAATGCTGATTTTTTCATTAAGTTTTTTTTTTTTTTGTCGCGTTGATGTTATTGTCTAATGACCAAACTTCAGTAACTTGTTCATTGCCCCATTTCCATGTGGTAGCATGCAATTGAAGGACGTCGCCTCTTTGTTGAAGTAGTAAAAACAATTGCCTGAAAAAGGAGTTATTTTAGTACAAAAAACGTAATTCAAAATATTAGGATATTCCAGGAATTTTGAATTATTAAAAAAGATCGAATAAACCAAGGGCTGAGAAACACATTATAGTTCGATGCTTCCAATATTCCAGCCCGAAATGATGTTCTAACCAAAATGCATCACATTTCTCCGAAAGAACTAGTAAAAGAGTATATAATATATCCTTATACAGTATTTGGGTTAAACTCGAAGTGTGCGTATGTGGGATTGTGCGGATATGTGCAGTTCCATCACACGCAGCTACACCACTTCCCATGCACCAATCGAGACGTTTCAGGTGTCATTTGACGCGTTTTGGTCACGTGATGGGTAACTGTTCATATGTTTTCTGATAAGGCCATAATATTCACAGAAATTTCCAAAAACGTGTTTTTCTTGTGTTATGGTTCTGCGATTATGCGAAGAATTAATCCAACGCCTCGTAAATCGATCTGTGTTGGTGGCGTTGATTAAACCCCAGTATCTGAACAAATATTCTCTCAAAATATGCCATAATTTCCTTCCACGACGTTGGCAACACCAATGTTGACATCTTTACGTGAAAAAGTGAGTTAGCAAGTAAATACCACTGCAGATTGATTTCAATTTAAATTCGAATTATCTTATTTAAAAAAATTAATTTGCGAAAACCAATAACAGTAGTACCTCAGAATTTATTAAACGTGAAGAATTTCTAGTGAATATGGAGAAAACAAAACTGTGAGTATGCTAGAGAATGAATGAACGTTCTGATGTCAACATTTCGGCAAAGTTCGACTTCGCACTTTTACATTAGTGTACATATGCCGATTTTCAAATAAATGTGACCCGTTAACTTATTCTTAATAAACTTAACTCACACCTAATTCACATAAGAAGATATAATCGAATGTTAGATTCGCATGCAACGCTATATTCGCATTCAAAGTAGACCAATTGCAGAAGAAGAAATGAACACAAATTAGACTGTGTTTGTGAAGTTTTAATCTCTTCAAAAATTAGGGGAGAAAAATATGGAAGTGTTAAGGAAATTCGGGGTGAATCAAATATAGTTCTAAAAGATGTTGCGCCAGAATTTTCGGAACTAATTGGGAATGATACGCATTTATGCTAGTGCAAATTTGCTATGTGCAGTTTTTACATATTAGCACAAAAGCGTAAAATTGAAGCTGTTCTAAAATTTAACTATTATCATCAAAACCTGTAAGTATTTGTTACGGAGATTCTACTTTTGAGATTACACTAAGCCCAGTTCATATCCCGTATGGAAGTCACTACCAAGTACATTGGGTGTTGGGAAATTTTGAAAGGAGTATAACATTATCAGCTACTACGTTTCATTGGTAAGTCCTTTCGATGCTGAAAGAACGCATTTGAACAAAGCTAGGCATGAATAAAATGTGAACACGTGCAACTATTTTTAAAACGGTTTAAAACGGCTCTCCCCGTCGTCACATGCGAAGGAGACGGCTACACTAAAAGCGGTCTCTAAGACATTGACTTCCTATGTAACTTTTTTTATAGATAGCGACACAGAAACGTTACATTTATGTAAGCACACAATACCAATAAAACAAATTGCTAATGCATGCACAATACAATTTTGGTCGTGTGTTTCACGTTTACAGCCCCTGGCTTGCATTGGGCTACGAATTGTAATCGATATATTCGGAAGAATGGTAATAAGCGTAGTGGGCCCAACTGCGTATGCATAGTGTCTCTCTTCTCGTGTATCTTCTCTCACATTTTAACAACCGTCAGGGGTAGAGACATTTTGGGCGAAATTACGTGAAATAATGTCTTCACTTGCAGAGAATGGCAAAGTGCTCACGTGTTGACCAGTCTTTCAGGTTTCTAGCTTGGTCAAGATCGGTGAGAAGTGAAACAAGGACAATAGTGACAAGAAAGAAGAAAAGTATCAAAATTTCGCGCAACACTTATAAGAGGTCTACAGAACTAAAATAGGCAGAAAAAAACAGTATTCTCCGTTACATCCTCTGTAAAATTCCTATTCAAGATAATTTTCTCTTCCTCCAACTACGTTTTTTTTATGGATTGAAGTGTATGGATTTCCGAATGTCAAAAACCGCTCAGTGGTTGAGTCATGTCTCCAGCATATAATAAAATCCTGTTTAATCACCCGACATAATTAAATATTCCGACAGTTTTCGTCTACCATGGAGATACATCACTTACTATCACTTCCAAAGAGACCGCTGTTTTGGAGTTTCCCAGCGACGAGTATGGGGAGTTACAACTATCTTACGGGACCAAACGAAAAGAAAATTCTAAACAATTTCAGCCCAAGTCGAGGTGTGCCAAGGGATCATCCTCCAAGAGCTCGGGTGTTGCAAACAAACAACAAACAATACGTTTCGCTTATAGTTTTATTGTCTCTCATTCACTATTCGTCTATGAGAAGTGAGACCGGTAGTATAAAATGCATTTTTCATATAATATTTATATTATTATGTTTACCTTCTAACTTAAAATGTTGGGTTCCCTAAATTTAAGTAACGTATTGTCTATGTTAATATTGAAGGCCATGATTTAATAAAAACTTAGTGATCCTCTTCAGCACTCATGTGTGGAAACTAATTTTTACCACCACCGATCATTTATAGGAGAGAATTACACTGCGGTACGCTATTTTTGTCTAATAATAAACGCGTACCGCAAGAAAGTTATAAACCTCCATATACTGTATTTGAGAAAATGCGAGTGTGCCTGTGTGCTTATCTGTCACTCAGTTAGACCATTTCCCGCGCACCAATCGAGACATACGTGCCATTCAATGCGTCTCTGTCTCTTGGTGGGAGAACTGATAAATTGTTTCCGGATCCGACCGGAAGTTTCTAAAACAATTCTAAAAACGTGTTTTTGGTGTTTTCGTTCTGCTATCTTAGAGAGAATGCCAGGAACTAAAGCAACGCCACCCAAAAATATCTATGGAGGTGGCGTTGATTAAACTCCAGAACTCAGAAAAATTATTTGCTCCACAAAGCCATAATTTTCTTCCACGAGGAAGACAACACTGATTCTTGTCATCTCTAATACAAGTATATCAGGCGACAGATTTCGTTTTCATCCGTATTATCGTATTTTTCAAAATTGGCAGTTGGGCCAAAACTCAAAAGCAAATTTAGACGCAAAATAATACGAATCAAACTAGTACGAGTCAGCCAGTACCTCACTACATCACCAGTAATGTAGTATTTACAAACATTAAATATTCTATCATATTCGGGTCCTTGCCCAATCTTCAAAGCAAATTTCAAACCAAGTCTTCCAAGAACGATTTCATAACACCCGTCTCATAACAATGGCAAAACAATCCCTTCTGCTCAGCTGAACAATATGCCCAAATAGTACCACTTTGTTGTTACACCCAAGTTCTTTTTAAATAGTTCACTTAAAAGCTGTTTTCCATTCTCATTTAATCTTGCGTAATTAAATTTTTACATTTTTTTGCATTAACGGCTGTAATGGCTCGGTTTATCCCGTAATTTCACTAACAAAAACTCATTTATTACTATCACATTCGATTTATCTTTTTCATTTGACTTTTAATCAGCCCACAGTAAATAAATTACCATTCTGGTCTTGTGCATTAAATAAATTAAAAATAACAATTACATTCAGAATTTTAAACACATCTCCTCCACGGCACTTAATAGCATAATGTTATTGACGTGGGATCGATCCAAGTCGAGTATTACATTGTAGTAAAAAATGCAATGTGTAGTGTTCGGCCCCAACCACCCATTGAAAAGTTCATGCAAATAGCCATTTTTTTGCAGAACTACATTGCAAAATATCATAGTATGTATTGCACAGTATGCAGTTCGTGACTAAGACCTCAGACATTGATTAGTACGCTATTGGTAGCTTCATGAAAGGAAAGAGAGTAACTATTTAGTGTATGAATGAAAATTGATATAACAATGCTTAGGTCTTTTGAGGAAATGGGTTTTGAAGATATTTGATCATTTGAAATAGCAGACCTAATTTATAAGACTAATACGAACTCAAACACATTTGCCTAATGATCTGCGTTTTAACAAAATTCAAATAAACATAGAAGAAACTAAGGATACTATCATATCACTTGAAACGCCGGCTATTCATATGCGATGATATGTAAGAGAGTGTCTTCTCTGAACTTCTATACGAGTAGTAAATTTCGTATATAATTAAAAACAGAAACATTTCTGTGAAATGGGGTTCACTTGAGACATGGATCTTTTGAATCAGTATAGTGTGACGGTCAATTCTGACGCGTCCCAATGAATATTAATGCTGCACAAAATAACAGAAATCGACATATTTGATAAAGAGACAATTACTCGAAGGTGCAATGGTGATAGTGTAAAGTCCGAGGAAAAAATTAATTATACAAAGGAAAAAAAGATTTACAAAATCCAAGGGACTGTGCTGTTAGCAGACCTGTGAGAAGTTAGTAAGTAAACAAAGAATATTTAGGAAACAAAAACAAACCGCTTGAACGCTAGGTTATTTCAGAAAAACGAACAACTTTTATGAAATGAATGTTCGTATATTAGGCAAAGACAGTTGAATGTTTTACAGATGATGAGCGATTACATAAACGTTTAAATATAATAGGATTGGGAATTTTGAAAAGGGAATTAGGAATTTATATGGGAAATATGAGAGAATTGGGAATTTATTGTTTGGATTTTAGTTAGAAAGTATTGCAATGAATAAATTACAGAAATCTAAAGACATTTGTAAATTGGAATGTAGAATTGTACAGCGAGTTTGGTAAAGAGAACAGTCGTTTGTTTTCAAACATCGCGATGTAGAAAGAACAATGCAACAATGCATACTAACACTGCTTTTTGATCTTTGACTGGCAACTTCTTGGCGGAAGTTGAGTTTTTGGTGTGATGTAGAATTTGTTTTAAAAGTTTTCGATTTCATAGGAGACGTTCCTAGTATGCATATTCCTAATTAACACGCTCTCTAATTAAAAATACACCAATAGGGGAAAATATGGTAAATGAAATGCGTGGTTGCAGCGGTCGGGGACGGTGCCATTACGGGTCCGGCGAACAAACAACCAGCAATTTTACCAAAACGAAATTGTAACAAGGCCAAGACAAGCATTAGTTTAAGTATCATTTTAATAAATGGCCATTAGAATAAATTCAGTAATTAAATGGACTGCACTTGTGTGAATGGACGTAAATAGATGTGTATGAATTCGTGAGTAATATTTGGATTTTCTCAAGATAGATTGTGTTTTGTATATCAAAAGGGTAAATTTATATGTCGTTGTTATGTTTCTGTGTAATAGAAAGCTGACGTATGTACGGCGGAGTACTGAATTCGCCCAATTCCATTCGAAAGAATTGGTAACTAATAAATACTTGCTGATTACATTGGCAACATTGTTGAAAATCCCTGTATATTTCTAGTATGTAGCAGAAACCCAATGATAGGAGAAATAATAAAAGACAGAAAGGTTCCCAAATGAATATAATATTATTCGGTTTCCTGTTTGAAGCGAATTCGCGAATCCACACCAAATATATATATATATATATATATATATATATATATATATATATATATATATATATATATATATATATATTTGTACTGTTAGGAACATGATATTTTCGTGATTTCTTCGCGTAAATTAGAAATTGTAGATTAGCCGGTCATATGCCAAATTGTTATTTGTTTAATATCACATGGAGATCATAATCATTAATAGATATGGCTTGCAAGTGGAGGGTAAAATAGTAAAAAGTTAAATATTAAAATTAATTTTAATCCACAGGTGAATGATCGATTACAATAGATAGAAACAGACTAATCAGAAGAGAATTTATTTTCGAGCCGCACTATCTTTGGAACGCATACTCTTATTTGAATAAGATTTCCTTCAGATAATGTCTATTAAAACTTTAAACTACTCTGTCGAAATATATATCACAAGCCACAAAACCCTTATGACATTTTCACTCGGGAAAGTGGATCAATATTTTGATCTAATATTTTGAACAGTTGGTTACGTTTTTATTCTGTTGCTGGCTGTGCTAATGCTTTAAGACGTCCGCTGCCGGAGTCTCCAATGACGTCGTCTGCGCGTTTTCCTCCTTCATTTACGGTCACTGCCACCGTGCTCTCCTCCTCCTCCGCCCCTCCGTCTCACCGCCCCTCCCTCACCCCGTCCTTCACCGCACCTTCTACCTTCCTCATCTTCGCCGCTATTGTGTCTACCGCAGCTGCCGTCTCCGCCTCCCCCTCCATCTGCATTTTTGCGGCGCAGCGGCCGTCCGTTGGCTGCCCCCACCCGCGCCGCAGCCTCCGGCGACGAAAGCCCCGCTGCGCGCCGCCGTCCAGACAGGTTGCCCGTGTGGGGCGTACTGGCCGCCGGGCCTTCACCTTGAGGGAACCCCTGGCGCTTCCGCCCTCGCTGCTCGGTGGGCTGACTCACGCCGCCATTGGGGTCATCGCGCGCCGCCGCTGCAGCCTGGGACGTGCTCCGCCTGTCTGACGCAGCGGATGAATGCTGCTCTATTTGTGTCACACGAACGGGCATTTGTATGCAGATTCAAATTGCGTCGAGTCTAATCAAGTAGATGTAATTGAGAATTCTTTTAATTACTTTTTGTGACTGTCAACGATCATCTCTATTTACAAAACAATGCTATTTTGACAGTGGCAAATATATTTATGTGGTCACGGTCTAAAAGTTTTTAGGTCGAAAATCTTAGTTTGAAAAAACAGGGTTATATTATGGAGCTGTAAACTATATTGAACTATATTTCCCATATTTTCTGTCGTTATGAAGGTAACACGATTTCGGTTGTTTTACGAAAATAAAATGTAGATACTTAACTTGTAGTTTCAGCTCTAAACCCAGTTTTGCCAGATATTCACGTAATACATTTTACCCCATGACACAAACGAAAGGGTAGGCTGTCTTACATACATATAAAAGAAACGGTGTGCATTATAAATAAATCCTCTTAAAATTTATTAATTATACTAAAATTTCGTGATGAAAGAACGTCAACTCACAATGAATATACTTTTACAAATATCTCTTTTAAAAACAATAGAATAATATTCAATAAAATACGTTAAAATACTGTGAAGTAAACTGCGAAACTGAATTTATGTGCGTCTAATGCAAAAAGTATTGTGTATGATCGCATGCTTTAACAAATAAGGTAATTACTAAAGAAAGGATTTTCATGCAGTAAAACTCTCTAAAATGTGCTGTAAAAACACCAAAACGGGTAAACAATGCAATTAAAATACCAAAACTTGTCAAAACGCTGTTATGTTGTCGCCAGATAATCCTTTTTCAACTTATTTTATATTTTGGAAGTGAAATTTATGGTGAATAAAGTATTATGATTTAAATGTTTTTATTACAATTAAGTTTGTACGTGGTATTTAAACAAACCATATTTCACATTTTAAATATTATTCTCTTACAAAATTAAATTAGCATAAAAATACAAAAAGTAAAAAAATTGTATCAATATAATTTACGGATGATAGGGTTGGATAAACTCTACCTTTCCTGATCAATTTTCAACTGTTTTTCTGGTTAAAATGTATATTTCCAAATTATTTTCTGAGAAATTATTATCTTCGATCAACTAATATATACTTCAGACAAGAAAAAAAAATCGTCGTACACTTATATCTGTGTGTGTGCCAAGCCTCACTCTGACGTCAGTGTGCAGTGTACACTGCGTACGTAACTAAGAGCGGTCAAATACTGCGTTGCAGGGCAACATCTGTTCCGAGAAATTCGATGAATTTGAAAGCCAGCTCTTGCCACGAAGCTTCGCCCTCGTACGTAAGGTCAAACGTGACTCGCGCATGTAGTCTCGTTTTGGTAAGTTCAGTGCAGACCTACAAAATGTATATATGATCCGATTGCGTTTTCTGGGAGGCCGCAACCAAGGACCCATGCTGCAAATACTCGGAAATTTTAATCTCAGTTCATAGAGCAACAAAATGCGTAATTGGTTTCTGAAAGGGCACTCGGGTTTCACAAACCACCCGAATATTTTGCTGGGTACACGTTTTTCTTAAATGAAAGAAAAGATAAATTAAAACAAGTTAATAATATAACAATTATCTTTTATATCATAAAACAATGAATGTTGCAAATTCGTCCAGTAAAATCCCAAATCGTGAAATTTTCAGGCAGCATAACCTAAAACGTGCAATGTTGTGCAGTAACCCTCACAATGTGCAATTTCTTGCAAAATAAAACAAAAATTAAAATGACGTTCGTTTCATGTCAATGTTTCATCCAATTTCAAGTTAGCAAAGAAAAGATTCAGTTATATTGAAATCCTGTCTTTAGTAATCACTAGACATCGGATGTCTTGGAAAATGCCTTTGTATTCCAATGAAAACATTCAAAGGCAAATAACGTATGTATATAAGTTATGGAAAACTAAACATTCTGTTAAATTTTTATTCTGCCTTTTTTGCCTTTGTTTGGTCTTTTGTGACATAAATGCCTCTTTTTTGTCATATTTTTCTTTCTAAATGCTATTTTCCTAAAATTTATATCTATTTATTTTTATTCTTGATTGCGAATACAAGTTTAACTCATTTTAAGTTCTACTAATCACATTAATTTTCTACTGGTAACGAATATTCATTGTTTGACTCGAATGAAGCTGTTCTTTGAATTCGCATGTCACATGGAATATTTTTATTTCTTATTTTCATTACTACCAATTTCCAATCTGTTCACTTGGAACAATTTGTAAGTGTTATGCAATATACAGGTAACTATTAAGAGAATCTAAACGGTAAATTTAATACATGTGCACGCTTTAGTCTGTACACGTTGTTCACTATTGTGTAACATATTCACTGAAAGTAAGTTCATATGGTAGATCACTCTCGTCTGATGCATCTTACTTTGCTCAGTGATAGTCTCTGCCATAGTTACGATGTCCTTGTTCTAATTATGCTACGAACCACAGCGCGTTGCGTACGTATTTCAATGTTTTTGTTTTGAATCTTCTCAGGTTCTCCAGGTTTGATTTGCTGGCTGTACCCTCATAGTTATATGCCCATGTTGGCTAAGTCTATGTTAGCTTGATTATTGCTTTGTACAGTAATATTTTGTTGCATAAGGAGAGCTTCAACCTTCGATTAAGTAGCCATGATCATTTGCGTACTTTCATTTGTGATTCTTGTTATGGAATATTTGGAGAACAAAAGCTTGCATTGTGGCATCATATTTCTTTTCACGTTTCTTTGCACAATTAAAATGAAATAAAAAATTTTTTTCCGGGCACTAGGTCTAGCTGTGGGCGCTTAGCACAAATTCGCAACATAATCAAAGTACTGAACTTTTGTCTCAGAGCGCAAGACGATGATCCCAACTTCTGACACTGATATCTTTCCGTGCCAGATGTTCTTCTGTGAAGTGCGCAGTGTAAGCTCATCTCTTCCGGGCGAGAGATGTGTCTTCATTGTGCTCGCAGTTGTCTGAGATTCTGCACCACGCCACGCCAAGTACTTCACCAGTGCCTCTATTGTAAGCGTAGTAACCGAGCCCAATCGTGTAAAGATGCCAAAGTCTTTACACGATTACGACACAGTCTTTACACGACTCACTAGAGCTTCATAAATAGTCTGTTTTCTCATGTTATACTTTTTGTTATGTTTTTGTTGTTGGCTAAATTTAGATGCAAATGTAGTGAAATATATTCCTGCTTTTCTCTCCAATTTTAAGTTTTTTTAATTCCTTTTTGGTTGCTCATTTAAAAAACTTGAAGAGCCTTTTTAGGCCCCTAAAACGTAAGATTCTAATGTTTTTTATCCGATGTGTAGTAATCACCATTGATTACCTATTGCCAGCTTCACCTGATACGAAACCCCAGCAGAGTTAGATGAGACTTGCGGCAGACTTCTCAATCTTCTTTGAAGCAGAGAGGACGAAGACAAGGAAGCGGGTAATTCGTAAGGGAAGAGGATTCAGGAAAGTTAGAGGAATAAATTTTATTTTCAATCACGGTAACAAGACCATTATAATAAATAAATTAAAAATTTGTATATGAAATGATGAAGAGTTGGAATACTCCTGTTTTAATGAAGTATTTTTACTTTCTTGCCGTTACTTCCTAAGAAGAGAAATCGTGCGCCAAAAACCGGCGAGTATTCTTCAGAATCACTCTTAATATAAATCGTGGTAACGAAAAAGGGGATAACTCCAGTTGATAAATATAGAAAAAAGTGTGTTTATAAATATTTAAAAAATACATCTTGTATTGTTCTTTAATTTAAACATACATTTTTCAGAAAATGAGACAAAAGAATCAATTGTTTTAGATTAGTATATTCTACATTCAGTAATACCAAAGATGAAAGTTTTGTGTGTGGTTATACTCTTCCTAGTATGTTGTTACCATACAGACATCACCTTTTCATCAATGATACCGCACTACTTACAAGGCACCAATCGTCAAGCACCACACAACCTCTCAGAACTATCTCGCTATCAACCTGTCAGAACTGTCTCGCAAGCATCGACAACCCTCCGCTTCCATCCTACCATCACTCCGCCACCCTTCCGCAAACGTTACCACGTTACTATTCCATCATTAAAAGCGAACGAGTCACCTCACAACGGAAACGACTGAGCCTTACAATGGAGAAAACGCCAGACCAAAGTATAAGACGATCGAAGTGCAGCGTGTCTGGACGGAGCGGGAGCAGAAGAGGACGAAGGTGGATGAGGTCGCAGGCGGAGCGGGGCGGGGGTAGCGCCTGAGAGAGACATGGAAGCCCCGGATAAATCTCCCGGAGCACCTCTATTACTCCCGGAAGCGGCGTGTTCCTCCTCCGGACTCGCCATTGACGTAAGTCAGGCCGGCGGCGGTGCGCTGCCCCTGCTCCATTATTGCCCAGATAAAGAAGCGCGGAGACGCCCTAAACGCCGCGCCTAGTGATCCTTTTCCTGGGAGCCGCCTGCGCTTCGAGAGCGACCCCGGCCGCCCCGGCCCCTTCCGATTTCCGGACCCGCCTCCCCCGCCCGCCCCTGCCCTCGTCTCGTTTTTCCGGGGACGCCCCGTACACCCCCTCTTCCGCCCTCTCGCTGCCAACCCTTTGCGCCCAAGATTCTCCTCAGTGGCCTACTTCTCCGCGCCACGCTTCACCGCCTCTTCACATCCTCCTATTCCACTTCATCTCTGAACCCCGTCCTCCTGGCGTTTCCCCGCCTTCATCTGTTCCGCCAGTCATTCTTCTGGCCCTCACGGCGCGTTCGGAAGTCTTGTCCACCCCATATTCTTTCCCTTCTCTATGGGTTCGACCCCGCCCACCCCGTTTCGTCATAATGTCGTGCGCCGGCCCTCATTTTCTCTGCACGTCATCGCTGCGTCACAGCTCCGCCCACGACCCTTCACCGCCATCCCTTTACCGCCATCGCCAAGTAACTTCCCGCCTTTGGCACATCTCCATCCCTCCCCCCCATACCATGCCGCACCACCACCACTAAAACCGTAACCAACATCCCGCCTCCACCCAGTCGTACTCCGCTGTCACTCAACCTACCTTCCACTCGCCTGCTCTTGTGTTCTCCGATACGTGTCCGGTCGCCCCACTTCACCCTTCACAACCTCACCAGTGCCCATTCGATCCACGCGCAACCCTCACCACCTCATCTCCTCTCGCTTTCTTCTCTAGACGATCCGGTGTCCGACTCGAGCCTCCCGCCCCTCGCCCTCGCCCCCACCCCCACCACCAAGAGCGCCGGCGCCTGTCCGTCCGCGTGTCCTCCTAAACCCTGACCTTCGCCCGCGCTCCTTTTCTCGGCTGACAGTAAGGCCCCTCCCCTCCCTTCCCGTCCCTTCGCTTCTCGGCCGAGGGCTCTCTCATTCGCCGTGACATTCCCTGCGCTCGGCTGGCTCGCCGCTCTCCGGCCGGGCGCCGCGTCCGATCGCGCGCTCGTCTCGTCACCCGACCTGGCTTCCTGCTCTCGGGGCGCCAGTGGGAAGGTGAAACACTTGGAGAGCCGTGCGGGAAATCGGAGCGTGAGCCAACGGACCAAATGCGAAACGCGGAAATGCCAACACTTTTTCTGTACCTCATATTAAGTCTGGAAAGTCCCCGAAAGTCCCCGTAATCGTCTCGTTATTTTGGGACTACGCATGTTAATGTATTTCTCTCTACGTTCAGCATTTGTGAATAAAAAAAACTGCTTTGTAAAATTAACTTTTTGTCATAACACCTCAGAGGATCTATGTCAACCTTTGTTTTGCCAAAGTGACACATTTTAATGTTCTTGGTTCAATTTAATTTCTCTTTCTGGGGTTGTTGCGAACTGCGTTCATAATATGTCGATATTCGAGTTGGAAGCAGTCAAAATTAAAGTCATGTCTACATAAATTCGCTCCCCTAAAACATGTTTAATTGGCTCTCTTGCAAAATTAGGGAAATGTGACTTGATGCTCGATGCATACACGACACGGATTTTAATCTTACGTGTTTATTTTTAACGGGATGGGTAATTAAAATAAGGTAAATACGCGAATGCAACATGACGTCAGAGGTAGGTCATTAAGCAGGCGACCACTCAAATCCACAAAGCTTTTCTTAATGTAGAAACGTTTAAGCGTTCCTATGGGACCCAAGCAAGCGTCAGTCGTAAGAAAACGCATATTATTTCAAAAATCACTATGTAAAATTGCCCTAAATATAAGCTTACATTAAAAACATGCTAAGTATTACGCTAATATTTTTTTCAGTTTGCTTGAGGGTTGAAATTATATTGATACCTGTGTTAAAAAAACTGACGATTATGATTAATGTGAAAAATATTTAAAAAATTGCTTGTACGTTGTAATAATTAATTCAGGTTTCTGAATTATTTACATGACCCGCACTTGTCCTTACACAAGCTTTTCTATCACCACTATATTTAATGTCCTTGACTCACACTTGCACGCAGTCTTCACAAGTACCCCCTCAGTTTCTATTTTTACAAAAACTACACGTATGTGCTTTAAAAATATCGTTTTAACAATATCATACAGTTTGGCGAATTACTAATGACTGAGATTTGAAGAAAAAGTCTACTCAATATCTTTTGTTAATGCAGTCCCATGGCGAAATCTTTATTGATTTAATTTCTTGTTTTCACACTAATTTCTACACTATAAACAGAGTGGCATCTGAATAATACTGGCTTTCAGAGTCAAAATGATTAGTTTTCGAAAAATAGGCTCAAATTTTAAAAACCAACCGTCCACCAAAACGTGTTCGACACAATTATGAAATTGGAATTAAAAATGCATTAAATTTAATTTCCATTCAAAAATTAAAAATCTCTAAAGTCTTCAGGTTTATTGATAAGAACAGAATCATTCTCCTAGATCCACAATTTTAATGATATTTTACATATTTGCTTTCTTCACTTTTTTCTTTCCGTATGTGTTCTCGCATAATCTCCTTATCTTTCTTTTACAAACACAGCTTCACAAGAATCTCAGTTCATAATATATATTTAATAATGTGCAACATTTGTCTCCTATTACATTTCACAACTTCCGTCATTAAGCACTCTCATCACATATCTCTTCTTGTTTTTTCCTTTCTTTCTTTCTTTCTTTCTTACTTTCTTTCTCTCTTTCTTTCTTTCTTCCTTTCTTTCTCTCTTTCTTTCTTTCTTTCTTTCAGATGTTCTCTACGTACGTATATTTCTTTCTTTGTCTGTCGCCCTACTTTCTGCTCGCAGTGTGAGAGTAAAAGAGGTAATAAAAAGTAACCCTCTTTCGTCGCCTTTCGATACGACTGCTGCCTGAAGAAACTAGAGCACGAATCTTATTGGAGTCGCCCTTTAAGACCCGGAAAAGAGCAAGTTGCTCTCTGTAAGAGAGAAAGTCATGATCCTGGAAACTTCAACAGGCCAAGATCGCCTTTGAGTTGTAATTGAAGAGATGAGTAGCTAAGATTACAGAAAAAGTTAGAAGAATCTTTGAGTGCCATTATACCTTTTTATATAAAATAGTACGTTTGTTTCAAAGGAACCTGATAAAATGAGTTCTCTTGTCGGTTTAATTAGACACTTCATATTTTAGAAACGCAGTTCTTATGGGTGGCATTATCTACTTTAGTATCGCTGACTATGATGTTGAAAGGCGTAAAATCCCACTAAATGTTGTGTAGTATGCCAATTCAAATCGACTTATTAAAGTACATGAAACATTGAACATAAAATTAATGCAAAATAATATCACTAAATAGATAATTTGTATTTGATTTCCACTTTGTTGAACTAGTGGTGGCAACATCTTGTCTACAGTCTTTTAACTTAAAACGCGTATCTAATATTTGTTTTCCAATGAACGTTCCTGTTGTATCTCTCTGTTAACAACAATGATATATAAGAAATGGACCCGTTAAATAATTGAAAATACATCGCAAATTACACTACATAAATAATGTTAATTGAAATTGTATATTACTTAGAGAATTTTTAAAACAAGAGAAATAATTTCTTAAACATTAAATCATCTGAAAAATATAACTATTGTACCTAATAGCTACAGAAATAGAGCATACGAATATATGCGTAACGCAAAATGCTACCAGATTTTCGGTTACAATTATTTTGATGTAAAAATATGATAACTTCTCAGATTATGTAATATTACTTTTGTTAAACTATGTTTTGGGAGAACTGTCTACAATTTTTGGAAACTGAAGATAATCTAATACATATTCCCTACATAAGGACTACATAATCCGTAGAAATGTGCGTCAAGGTATATCCTGAATGCAACGTTCGGCCTCATGAAGCAAAGGTAGTGAAAATAATTATTTCGCCAATCACAAAATAGTTGCGACAGCTACTGCAAATCGCTTTTTATTTAATGTAATTGGCACAAGGTTTGTAAAATACTATAATTTTCTTTCATTTTAATTACAGTGCGTTGGTATTAGATTGCACTTTTGTCATCCACACTGCGACTGGCCTTTAGCGACATAGTTCTTACTGCACCGCCACTGTCCTCTGGCGGTCATTGGCTCCAGATAGTGGCAGGATTTTCAACTCTACCTACATAGTTCAATTGAATTCTGTCATTGTCTGGAGGAGGCTTATAGCGGCCCGCTGCTCTGATAGGTAGTTTGCCGTGATTTTTCCGATCAAAACCACGCAAATGCCGGAACAGTACTCTATCAAACGAGCCACAGACCTCACGCGATCTTCACTTCCCATTCCTTGTCCTATTCTCACCCTTACCTGCACTTACTCTTTCATGCACTACACTACCACACATCGGAAGCTTCGAGTTTGCCCCGGCTGGTGCAGTGCCCTTCTGGTGGGAGACACTTGGTTGGGGAAAACCCCACCATCCTACGATATATCGGCGCCAGTTCTCTTCATCTAACGGGGGCCGAGGAGGAGAGGAGAGACACGAGGAGGAACATGGACTACACTTATGAGATTCATAACCTCATCAGTTAACGCGCCCGGAATCTCTAATCAATAAAAATACTTCTTAGCAATAGGTTTATCCAATGACGCTTCTGCAACGCACAGCTATTGTTTTTGGAGTGGCTCTCCGTTCCCCACGTGGGTACCCAGCTCCTCCGCCATGTCGATAATCTTTCGCAAGCTAAAGAGCCATGGGTGACATTTTCAGACAATTGACTGAATTTGACTTACCTAACTGGTACAATAATTATAACACCAGTTTTCGGATGTAAATATATTAAAATCTTTAAAATAAATTATTAAACAATTATCGACGTTTCACGTAATACTAACCTAAAATTGTATACGCATTGTCAATGTACGCATTTACATCCACATCCATCTGTGTTAAAATTTTATATATAATTAATAAAGGAAATCTATCCAAATCTAAAGGAAAAAAAATCTTTATTTTAAATAAAACCAGTTTCAGTGTTGAAGCTGCAAATAGAAATATAATTGATTTTTTTTTTACAGAAAATACTTTATTGATGAATAACAATGGTAAATATTTCGCGAATTCATAAAACTTTGAAATAAGGGACACATTTAATTTAAAATTATCAAAGGAGTTATTTTTACAATCCGCAATTTATCTTCATCCCGACTTCATCCCGTCTTCATAAAGACATTCTGTAAAAGGGCTGAATAATTCTGTCATTCGAATCGGCTATCCATTCATTCATCAATCTCCTTTCAACGGTTTCCTTCACAGTGTCATGTAACTCAAGTTGCCGGAGCCTCGCTTTCTAGAGCAGCGAGGCAGACCCACTTGTTTCTCTTGAAGGGCATTCCGTTTTCTCGACAAGATGTGAAGCTCTCCTTGAACGTAAGAACAGGCTTTTCTCATTAACTACACCTAATTTTATTTGCCTCTGAGGGTAAAGTGCAAACCTCTGTAGACGAAGAGGGAAGTCGCATGAGAGACTGGGAAAGATGAAGTTTGTTTAACGTTCTATTGAGAAATGGAACAATAATTCCAGCGCATAATCTACAGTGACAAACTCATAAAATATAATAATGCTTAGTTTGAAAAATATAATACATTTGATATTCATTTATGAAGACACATAATCATAATTCTTCGTGAAATTGAATAACAAAGCTTTCAATGATTTCAATTGAATTATATGAATACTATATTAATTGTATGATTGAAATGTGGATTATATGATTTTTTTAATAAGGGTACTCTTTGAAAGTATGTTATTTGTTTCCTATAAAACCAAAATGTAATAAAGGATGACTGTGAATTGGGTGATTGAAATCACACAATATTGTCTCTCGATTGAAAACTAGAGCTGTAAACGCATTTTCCGCCAGCAAAATTTTTAAAGCGCCCGGTGCATACATAACTTTTCAACGCATATTTCAAGTGGCAATCAAAATTATAAAGGAAAAACAAATAAATAATAAATAATAATAAAAAAATAAAAAATAATAAATAAAAAATAAAAGAGAATAAATAAAAGAGAATAAATAAAAAATAATAAATAAAAAATAATAAATAAAAAATAATAAATAATAAATAAAAAATAATAAATAAAAAAATAATAAATACAAAATAAATAAATAATCCTGCATCATTTCCATCTTCCAAGTTGTCAATATTTTGAGCCTCAATTTTCTTATATTTAATTTTGGTATATACATTTGTTATTTTATGAGTAATAAAAATGTATACTCAGGAAGTGAATACGGTGTTTATGATATTTTCCTCTTCAGAAAGACAAATACTTTAATAGTTGTTTAATTACTAAAATTTATTAATGCATAAAGAATTTTGTGGGTAAGAGTTTTTTTTTCTGAAAGCTAAGCTGCTTTGTCTATAACGTGCCAGCAGGAAAACAGAGTTGCTGTGAAAATGGCTGCAAAAAGCTTTATACAGAAATAAATGATTTTGTTGAAAGTGTATCAGATATTTCTATTTCCGAAGTAAACATGCTCATATTTAGAAATGGTATTGATATTATGAAGACTGCGTTTTAATGTTGGAATCATTATAAATTACAGTACAGTGCAACGTAACGTTAGAATCGACTCACGGTTGCACTATTACAGGGGAGAATCGAAAATAGATGATATATTCAGTTTCGTTGAGTACCTTATACTACATTTATTTATTAATTCTATAATTTGGTGGCTTGAAGGTCGTTACTGTGTTGTATTTTTTAAGTATTACAGTGCATTTGTTACCTTGAATTATGAATTTACCTTGAATTTTTTTTCGACACCGTTCGAAGATTGATACTTTTTTCTTACTCCGCTTTAGCGTACGACTCGAGAGGTTGAATGTTTGTTCTGGAGATTAGTATTTCATTTGTTAGGAATAACGAAGATATTCCGTACAATAACTAACCTAAATTATGGGTTAACGTTTGTGCTTCCTCTCTAGTTTTAATAATTGTATCCACTAAAAAAGTCGATGGTTGAGGTGATGACCACGATCTTGCACCTTATTTACTTGTAGCAAGTTTTGCCCGTATATATTTATTGCAGGACCAACCCCTCCGCAAGGGGTGAAAGAGGTATGATCGTATTTAACTTTATTTGCCTTTAAGTGCCATTAACTTACACAGCCAACGATTTTCTCCAAGTGAAGATATACGTTCTGTGACGCAATGTAAAGATCTTAATGAACAACAATAATCGGTAAAATGGGCAACTATAGCGTTTTATTCGTGTCAGGTCATATGCATTTATCGTTGTGAAAAGATCACTGGTTAATCAAGTAAAGAATTGAACTGAAAACACTGCCCTAAGGTACCGTAACATGATAGGTGAAATTACTTTATATATCTATTCCATTTAATCTCCAAAACACTGCTAATAATGGTATGACTTCAACCAAAAAATGGGTATGGGGAAGGCATAACTTCTTTCTTGAAGAAAAAACCAGTGTCCCCCACTTTATCAAATGTTGGCGAATGTCCAGCAGTGCAGTATTTCTGAGTGACATGTCCAGTAGATATGTAGTCAACAATGCGATAATAGTGATAGTGAGGGTAATAATAGTGACGATAATAGTGATGGTAAAAATGGTAAATGATTTTTTATTGTTTCTTGGCTATTCTGAGCCATCCCATTCTCACCCATGCTTCAAATACGGTACTTTCTTTAGATCGTGTTGAAGGTAATGAAATGATTGAGAAGGACACAGGGAATGGATATGAAATGGGATAAAGTAGGTACTAAAATAGAAAAGAAATCCCTTAGGACCCCCATTTATCACTATCCTATTTACGATAAGTACGGTGTGAACAGAAGCACACCGGATCCATTTCAGTTTATATGGCGGCCAGCACACCGGCACAGTGAGCTTTCGCATTACGTCCGCGTCGTCGAGTCGCTCCTGGGAATAGAGGTGGGGGAGAGGGGGGAGGGGGGAGGGTCCGTCGAGAACGAGTCGACAGGCGACAAAAGCGCGGCGGGCGGCAGCTGCAGCACCCTGGGAGGACGGAAAGGAAACGACGGGACGACGAGCCAGTGGAAGCGCTAATGAACTGGGCAGCTTCCGCTCATTTCCTCGTGAAGGAGAAGTGCCTCTTAAGAATTTCTCTCTCTCTCTCTCTCTTTTTTAAAGGAAAAAAAATGAGTTAGCTGCCTTTTTGAGTGGACCTGAATTTGAGGATAGGTTAGAAAACAGGTTGAGTCATAGGCACTGATCCAGGAAGCAATTTAAGCGATAGGAGGAATTTCTGTTCAAATCTGTTCTACAAATATTTCTGAACTAATATTTTTAATGTTATTTTGATTGTAGGAAATTTTTTTTGTATTTAAGTGGAAAAACTGCCGGAGATTGAATTCATGTGGCAATTTGGTAAAAAAGACAAGAATATAGGCTGGGAGAAAGAATGAATATGTGCTTCTAAAGAATTGCTCTCTCGCTCTCTCTCTCGCTCTCTCTCTCGCTCTCTCTCTCGCTCTCTCACTCGCTCTCTCACTCGCTCGCTCTCTCGCTCTCTCTCTCGCTCTCTCTCTCGCTCTCTCTCTCGCTCTCTCTCGCTCTCTCTCTCTCGCTCTCGCTCTCTCACTCTCTCTCTCGCTCTCTCGCTCTCTCTCGCTCTCTCTCTCTCACGCTCTCGCTCTCTCGCTCTCTCTCGCTCTCTCTCTCTCACGCTCTCGCTCTCTCGCTCTCTCACGCTCTCGCTCTCTCACGCTCTCGCTCTCGCTCTCTCACGCTCTCGCTCTCTCACGCTCTCGCTCTCTCACGCTCTCGCTCTCGCTCGCTCTCTCTCTCTCGCTCTCTCTCGCTCTCTCTCGCTCTCTCGCTCTCTCTCGCTCTCTCTCGCTCTCTCGCTCTCTCTCGCTCTCTCGCTCTCTCTCGCTCTCTCTTACACTCTCTCTCTTTCTCTCTCTGTTTTTAAAGGAAAAAAATGAGTTAGCTGTCTTTTTGAGTGGACCTGAGTTTGAGGATGGGTTAGAAAACATTCTAACTCATAGGCACTGATCCAGGAAGCAATTTAAGCGATAGGTGGAATTTCTGTTCAAATCTGTCCCACAAATATTTTTGAACTAATATTTTTTTTAAGTTGTTTTGATTTGAGGCAAATTTGTGTTTAAGTGGGAATACTGCCAGAGATTGAATTCATGTGGTCATTTGGTAAAAAAAGACAAGAATGTAGGCTGGGAGAGGGAATGAACGTCCACGCCCTCGCCCTTGCATATAACCTTCGCTCATTAGTCAGGGTTTTAGATTACCATTCTCACATAACCGTCAACTGTTTAACAGAGCATATTTTTGCTCACTTGTTCCCCACACCGTGAAGAGAAGTCTGTTTTTTAGACAGTCAGTAGTTAATGTGTTTTTTTTTCAGGGTGTACCTACCATGCTAATAGTTTGATTTTTAGCACTAGTGATAAAAGTAAGAGATGCTCAAATGTTCTCATAAATATGTGAATGCAACAAACAAAAAATAATTTCGTCTGACCTCATCAGCGATTACTGACCTTAATGTATCATTAAGTTATTTGTATGTTTGAATTTTAATAAAATGAGTCACTAAGATAGTCTAAAATATAGCATATGACACACGTGGTAAAAGTGGTTTTATTTTGCTTGTGGAATTGCGTCATTCAGCTTATCGACCTGGCAACTTTTCCTACTCGCAAAATAAAATGCCACTTACACCAATCTTATCACAAATAACTATTTTATAAAAGAGAGTATTTGAAGAATGCATTGCTGATAGTAAGCGGCATCAGCAAACCAACTAAATGATGTGTGAATGAAAAATGACCAAACTACATGAAATTAAGTTTTCATAATAGATGTGATTAATTGATTAACCAAAAAATTGTGATATGCTCTTTTATTTCGGTAATGTTCACTGTAGTTCATAGCAAATCACATCCAGATGAATATCAAAATCATGGAGCAAGGGACGTGCAGGTAGAACTGCGTTTTTCAGACATTATTTTGTGGATATATATTTGTGATAGCTTCATTGCTATATAAATATTATTGCAAAAACACAACTTCTTATTTGTAGTCTCTATTTCTATGATTTGGATTCAATTCCTTTTCCTTGTAAACCTTTGATTGATCCTTAGTGGGGACCGTGCTGCAAAGTTCAGGGACCAAGATGCTGTGGTTGCAACTGGCGGGAAGCGGGAAGGCGACCATGTATTTTCGACCACAATAATCACGTCACACGCAGTTACAATTTACAATTAGCTTCCCAGACATGATAAGTTACTTCTCCAGTGGCTTGTTAATATTATCAAGGCGAAAATAATTCTCATTCCTTTTAGTAGCAACTTCAGTTCTTCCGCCAAAATATTAAATGTGTGTGACATACTATGGAAGGTAGTGTAATCTTTGCACAGTTTCCTGAGCTTTGAGATCTCTGTCCTCACTCATTGATAATGAAATGAATTATGAATTGAGATAGTAACATGCGTTTTCGGCAATAATTGATATAAAAATATTCGCTCTGGTGTATTGAAAACTATTTGCAGATGGAAATCTACGAATTTTGACAGTTATCTCTAGTGTGTTGGGAATGCCTCTCTCCAACGCTGGCTCCTACCCCCTCTGGCAATGGCATTAGTGTTGCGTGGCTTTGGGAGACCAGTGTTGCCACAATACACCAGCTGCCAACTGCTCATCACTTCAGGTGCCACCCTCCCTTCATGCTCGCATCGTGTGTTTCTTTTCCCATCAGCCTTCACGTCAGTTAGTTCTCCTCCTAAAAGTTTGTTTATCCATGTTCCCCAAACTTTTTCCCTCTCACCTCCTAGTTTTCCACCCCTTCTACTTTCTCTCTCTATCTCTCTATCTCTCTCTACACCAAAACTTCGTTTTTGATTCTATTTCATACCATCTCTCGTTTTTGCTACATAGAAATTTCTTTCGTAGAGACTCGTATCAATCACTTTCTCTGTGATACTTTTTCATTTCTCGTATACCTTTTTCGCTTGTAATCTTGTACCCACATTATAACAGGTGATGTTTTCGTATTTCTTCGACCTTGCCTATAAACCTGTACTTGAAATACGTCTCAATTCTAAGAGTATGATAAGGACTCAGACTCGATTATATTGTTGTTAGTGGGTGATTATGATTGTGTTTTTTTTTATTTCTGACGTATAACTTATTATTTACTCTTCTACTCTATTCGCTCTTTTTACCATGTATCTCCTTTTTTTATTTTCCCATATGTTTGACTCTGGTTAACATCGCTAGATCTATATCGGAAATCTTCGTATTTTATAATTAAATTCAATCATGCATCATTTTTGTCTTTCACACTATTTATTGCTCACCTGCAAACCAGACTCCATATTCTCAACAGTTTTTTTCGCCTATAGGTCAACTCGGACCATGCGTGCATCCTGCTTCAGCAGATGCAACCACCTGTCTGTTTCTGGAGGGGGATTTGCATTTTAGCTGAATACCAAACGCAAATACACCCATGATCGAGGCGGGACTCGAACCCACGGCCTTCTGGTCAGAGACCACAAAGACACTACTGCCCTAAAGATGTCAACCATCTTGACCGGCTATTGTATTCTTCGTTTAATTTTTAGTTGTTTCAATTGCACTGATTACTAACATATTAATCGAAGTCTTAGAAACACATTTGAAATCAGTGCCTACTATTCTTGCCTCTACTTATTTGCTTACTGTCATTTTGCTGACTTTGTCGCTGATATTAGTAGACAAAGTCAGTCTTATATTTTGAATTCAATTTTTCTCAAATTTGTTATTGCATTTCTTCTCAGGATAAATATCCTAATATTCATTTTATTAATATTTCTCACCACAAGTTATCGCGTTTCTTCACTACTGTGATCTTTCTCAGATCATTACTTCGGTGTCTTTCGTACTTACAAAACCTCTCTGTTTCCCTCTCCCCCTCCCCATCTCTCAGCCTCTCCTTCTCACCTTCATACTTTCTTCCTCTCCACCTTTTCGCTCTCCATTTCCCTCATCCTTCCCTCTTTCCATATATATATTCCTCCTTCCTCTCCCTTTCTTATCCCTTGACCTCTCCCTGCCTTCTCCCTCTTTCCCTTCCCCTCACCACTCTCTCTACGTTGTCTTCTATCCCTCTTCTCTCCCCTCTTCCTCTCTCCTTCCTCTTTTCTCCCCTTCTCTTCTCTTCCCTCCTCTTTTCTCCCCTTCTCTTCTCTCCCTCCTCTCTTACCTCCTCTTTTTTCCCCTTCTCTTCTCTTCCCTCCTCTTCTCTTCCATCCACCTCCTCGTCCCTCCTCCTGTCACTCCCTCTCTCCTCCCTCCCTTTCCCCTCTCTGCCTTCCTCACTCAGTCGCTCTTACGCTCTTTACGCCTCTCAGGCTCCGGCTCCGTCTCTGTCTCTGTGGATCAGAGCCGGTGCACTTGGATTGCTCCGTTCGCGCCCCCCCCCCCCCAGTGCTGACTCCGAATCTTCCCCTTCGCTTTGTCACTCGCTGCCCTCCGCCGCCGCCCGCGTTCGCGCCCCGCGCCCACAGTGCGCCCAACACTCCAACAATCGGGGGAAAAAAAGCTGTTCCACGCAAATGAGCGTGAAACAATCATTTGTCAGAATACTGTATTAAAAATGTGAATACAATCAGCAGTTCAGACTTTTCGGTCGTATTTTACCTTTCTCGTATAAGGTGACTTGAGTTACTGCTTAATTTTGCAATGAAATAAATATCCGGGATTATAAATATACTATTAAATATATAACGGTATATTGACTAGAACACCTGTTTTTAAAGTCTCTGAAACCAAACAGGCGTTTTTCAAAACTTTTTTTTTGGGGGGGGGGGGCGTCGGTCTGTGAACAACACTAGTGCCTAAAGATGTAAAGGATATCTAATTTATATAAACTTAAGACTTCGCGAATATGTAACTAATAATATTCTACTGGATTTTACTTTCAAGAAATTTATAGGACATATTTACATAATTTTCATGAATATGGAGGTATTTTAAAAATTTTATGTGCTTTTTCTGTTCCCGTACTAGTGACATTTTTCATTTCTTTATATTAATTTTTAATTGTTTTTTTCCATATTATTTTTGTTTTATTGTTTCTCTCTGAAATTTTTTCATACATTGCAATTGAAACATATTCAAATTTAAAATAATTCAATAATTTGTTTGGAAGGTCTCAATAAAAGTAGTTTGAAGGTATCGTGCACTGAACAGGGAATATATACTATTTACTTTGTTTTAAGATACAAATTTGCAAACAAACAAAAAATAGTAGCTTCCCTGTTCATGCTCTTGCTATTCTTTCTTCACAAACCTATTCAATGAAAAACTTGTTTCTGTCGTTTCTATTCCTTTTTGAGTAAACAATATTTGTGACGAATTTGAAGTGTTTTTTTCGTATTTCATAAATGGCGTGATTGTTTAGTTCCGTAAATATATTTCACTTATTTGCTAAATGTGACTAATTGAAAAGTGCGCATGGTTTTCTAATTGTTATCATTGTGAAGATTTTGACAAAGAGAAATTAATTTTTTAAATTTGAGTATTAACATTGTTAAATAAAAATACTAATCTACATCTTCGCAATTCAATAAATAACAATATAATGTGGATATGTAGAGAAATCATGACAACGTGTGGACGTGCTGATGAACCAATTTATTTGCTTTTGTGGCCTGATTGCTTAACGCATACAATAACAATTAATTACCCTGGTTCGGAAAGCATTGAAAGAGGTATTGAAGAATCATCGTAACGATGATTCTTCCACAGATATGCTGCATGACGCACATGAAAGCATGATGTATTACAATACATTGGCTACTCAATTAGTAGCCAAAATACAAGATAGCTATGTATTTCTTCTTACGTTTACAACTATTATTTTTGTTCCTATAGCAAATATTGCCATGCAATTGCCTGTTTTGTATCTTAATTGCCTCCATCAAGTATGTCTATAGTGTGAAAAGTATGAAATAAAATGTTCGCTCATTTCCTTAAGACTGAATACTACACTTGTTCGCCCAATTAATAAATTCAACATGAATACTTCAGTTTTTTTCTTTAGGTTCTAAAATTACTCAGCATAATTAAGAATATAGGTCTGGAATCAATTTAATTTAGCCGTAAGTTAACGATTCGAAATCAGTGCATTTATTGCATACATTATTAATGATTTGAGTTCGACAATCGAAATATTACCTCGACTCAATTTTATGTCCCAAGTACACTCTATTACTAGGATCGTATAAACCCTGACAAGAGAAAATTGCACCCCGCGTTTCGGCCGCTGCAGCCACTGTGGGCCACAGGGGCATTGGGTGGGGGCGAAACGGGTGCCCAATCCCCGCAGGAGAGCAGGAACTTAGTAATGGCGAGGCGTAACCCAATTTCCTGGCCCGAGCTGCCGAATTACCTTCAATTAAGGGCGGCGTAGAGGCTTCGCAGCTGTCGGCGCCTTTACTGCGACTTGGCGCGGTCTGCGCGGCTTTCTGAACGCACTAAGGCCCACGTAATGTTCTTTTGCAGCCTTCTTGCATTTCGTTGCGACAAATCTTGCTACTGAAATAAAATGAAAGCTCTATCTACCACTGATTTGCTTCTAACCGACTGAGAGGAAAGAACACATAGTAAACTCTAAATAAGCACCGAGATTTTCAAATAAATAAACATTTGGAAAAATTTCTGGTTCCAAAATGTGTTTTCTATAAAGTCTAGACGTTTTCGCCTGTAAGTTTTACAGTTACGTCTGCTCTTATTCATAGTACCTGATCTCATCTGTCCTCATTTGATACCTCATCTGACATACCTCGTCATATCAGGATTTCCTTTCTGTTCGACTTTATTTTCCTTTCTCTGTAAATCAATCTCATTAATGCCCAGGGAATGTATTTTCACATATTTCTTGCATTTCATTGCGGTCTGTAGCTGTACGGAAATAAATTTACTTATACAACTAATTTATTTATTTCTCTATTGTGTGAACGAATGAATGGAAAATATCGAAAAAGTAATCTTTTTCAGAATTGAAATTTTTGAAGGCGGACGATTTCTAAACGTTATTTAAGACAAGCCTCCGATATTATCCGTGTCTATTCCACTTCGCATGTGTAGGTATTTTCTTGTAAGCCTCTTGGTCTCTCCTTCTGTGTACCTGAGAATTGACTTTAAGTTGTTTTCAAAAGCGTTTATAGAAAATCCGTTAATGAAAATAAATTTATTAAAATGTCTTCAAAGAAATTTACAAGTTAGTTCCCATGGCTGCACGAGACGAATCGCCCATTACCATTTTAATAAGTTTTCTCTCCTCTCATACGCCGTTGCATTGTTTTCTTTGTATTAATGTCTTGTTCAATAAAGTACAAATATCATGAAAAATCCCACCATGATCGTCATATATTACATTGTTATTTCCTCTGCGTTGTATCTTCACTTTCTAATGTTTAGTCGAGTAAAAAAACTTTCAGATTAAAAAACATTCTAGGCAACACATTCAGAGTTGTAATAATAGACATACGTTGACAAGCAAGGCTTGAAATCGGATAACTAAAACTTTCGCGCTTAAAGCCTGGCCGGAGGGTGTTTCGCCGAAGGGTACTTCCACTGCAGTAATGGAGCGCGGCCGCATTGGTTGGGGCTGCGATGGTGGGGGGGGGAGGGAGAGGGGGAGGCGGCGGCGTCCGGTGCCCGATAAGGATTAAGCCCCCGACGCTGCCGCTACCGCCTCCGCCGCCGCCTCCCCCCTCGATGCCTTCCACTGTCACCTCCGCCGCCGCCTCCTCTAGCGCCTCCTTCTCCGCTGCCGTCGCCACCGCCTCTGCTTCCGCCTCCGCCTCTTCCTCTGCCGCCACCTGTTCCTCCTCCGCCTCCGCCTCCGCCTCCGCCTCCGCCTCCGCCTCCTCCACCACCAATACCACCTCCGCTGCCGCCGCCGCCACCGCCACCGATACCGCCGTCTCTGCTCTCTCTGCCTCTGCCGCTACCCCGCCGCCGCCGCCGCCGCCGCCTCCGCCACCACCGCCGCCAATACCACACCGCTACCGACACCACCACCGCTACCGCCTCCGTTTCTACCTCCTCCTTCGCCTCCATCTCCGCTTCCGCCTCCGCTTCCGCCTCCGCTGCTACCTCCGCCTCCGCAACCGCCGCCGCTGTCGGGCGCTATCGCTACCCCTTCGACAGTTGCAACCGTCCGCGCCGCTCCTGCAGCAATGGAGCCGGGCTTCACCGCTTTACCATTGCAGATACTGGAGCCTTCGCCGCAGCCCTCTTGAACTGACCACCATTAGCGAGCTTGTTAGAACCGTTTTTATTGCTGTCTGGCATTGGTGAACACTGCAATTTCTACACTTTTCGATATTAACACTCTCATCGTTGTTACAATACTTCCATTGCCGATCAACTAGAAAGTTTTTTAGTAA
The DNA here is from genome assembly GCA_017312745.1 of Gryllus bimaculatus. Taxonomy (NCBI): domain Eukaryota; kingdom Metazoa; phylum Arthropoda; class Insecta; order Orthoptera; family Gryllidae; genus Gryllus; species Gryllus bimaculatus. Next base: position 3,404,793 of record BOPP01000056.1, read on the forward strand.
AAAAAATAAACTAATAATTTTGGCATTCTGTAATAATTTATTACGTATTACCGACATCTGTGTTTGTAATCAATCAAGCTAAAAGGACATGATGAGAACAACATTATAACTACAAGACTCAACATCGTGCTCTCTTTATTTCATCATCATCATCATCATCATCATCATCATCATCAATAGTGACCTCTTTTGCTAACTTTCGCTGTCTAGGACCAACAGCCTTGCTGTTTCCACCATTTTTTTCAATTTTGCTTTATTTCAATTTCCATTTCTATTGTTTCTCCACTTCCATAGACCTCACCTTCTCTTCACTTCACTCCACTGCACTCTATTTCATTACTACTACTACCACTAGTCTTATCACCATTCACATGATCATTTCTTCTACTACAGTGTCAGTAAGACCACCCTTACTACTCTTTCCGTTGCTACTACAGCAAACCACTTTCATCATCCCCAACATCAATACACGATTTCCACCACAATAGCCCACTTGTTTAACGCCACTACATCCAAATACCTTCGTTGCCAATACCACGGTATTATACTGGTATTGCAGTCGATTTTTTTAAACACTCCCTGGATGGGTATGGATGGGTATCCTTTCACCCACCCTCATTCAACAATTCAGTGTTTAACTTATCATTCCTTTTCTTTTACCTCAGACTTTCCCCGCTACACCGCATAAAACAATGGTCAACACTTCATCCATAACAAATAACCCCTATCAATATTGCCATCAAAATTATCATCCATTTGTCCTACTTCAACCAGCATTTTGCTACGGCCACTAGCAAGATGGCAGTTCATCAGAGTAACCGATCTCTTACCATTTTACCCTGTTAATGCGTCTACGCGACCGAAGAATCGCTCGATTTCATTCGCACGCAATAACCTAGATCCGCCGAAAAGAGGCTGGAGGTAGATATCAACTATGATACGGCCGCAGAAAAGAGGACGACATTCAGCTCTCGCGCTCCCGGAAGCGCGAGTCGTCGAGGCCGTATTTCATTCTTTCCGCGCCACCCGGGCTTAAACATAAAACCACATACATCTATCATAGGTGGTGTAATGTATGGCCCTTCGTCGACTTCGCGAGCTCGACGCGCGAGCGAAAATCGTACAATGTGTTAAATAGAACGTTATAAATTCCGGGATTGAAAGGGGGGGCCGTTTGGAGGGCAGACAGCGCTGCCTCGCCGGGCCGCGCCGCGCCGTCCGGGAGCACCCGGCCGAAGAGAAGAGCGGAGGTGGGAGGGGGCGGAGGGCCAAGGGCGGAGAGGGACTGCGGGGTCAGGGACGACCCCGAAGCGGGCGTGGGGAGGTGGTGACTGGCGTGGGGCGGAGGCTGGGAATGTGGAGGCTGAGCCCGGGCTGAAATGCGGAATTCGAAGCTGCGGGGATGGTTTGGTCACGTGTGGTGGGTAGACGCAAGGCGGTGGGAGTGAAGAGGTGAAGTCTTAGCACGGGGAGGATAGATTGGAGAGGAAAGATCACGTCAGGATGCACGGATCGGAGGAGATACATGGAAACATAAACACGCAAAAGAAGAAATGTGGGTGCTTCCAAAGATATGCAAGGTCGGGGAAGTCAAGGTTACACTCAACGACTCGAAGAAAGGTAATTCCGGATAACGAGATTAGCTGAAGGGGATGGATTTGCTGGGACCGTTGCGAGCTATGCTGCGAAAAGAGGAGGTTAAGGGAGCGGAGGGTAGCAGATGCGAAGGGTTGCGAGAACCGCGGGTTGATAGCGCAGAGTGTGGCTGGAGATGGGATTGCTGAGAGAGGGGGTTGACAGAGAGGGAGTTGACAGAGAGGGGGTTGACAGAGAGGGGGTTGACAGAGAGGGGGTAGACAGAGTGGGGGTTGACAGAGAAGGAGGAGGGTTGACAGAGAGGGAGGAGGGTTGACAGAGAGGGAGGAGGGTTGACAGAGAGGGAGGAGGGTTGATGGAGAAGGGAATTGTAGATGGGAATTGCAGACAAGTGCGGGTGGGATCGAAACAATAACATGGGGCTGGCTGTAGAGTAGGATTGTATTAGAGGAGTTACGGAGAATCTGTAACGGGTGCCGCGGAGCAACGGGGGCGTAGAGGCGTGAGAGCCATGGTCGCCGAAACTCGAGGAAACGGGGAAGGGGGCTGTGGGGATGAGGCACGTGAGAGGGCAGAGTGCAGTCATCCATCCGTTTGCACATTCATGCCACCGGTCCTCTGCTGAGACATATCGCCTCCCATGAATCCTCCGAAGTCGCTGTCATGCTGTTCTTTGGAAGTAACGGTGGCTGATCGCCGGACGGGAGATTTTCTCTCGACAACGCGAAATTTTAGCGCTCAGTGTCGATAGTATGTCTTCTTGCTCATCTGTCTCGCAAATGTGAGACGTGCGATAGATTAGTGTACATTGCTACGTTATATTTTACACTTGTACTTTTCTGCAATTGAATTTTTTCTTTTGTGGCAATTTTGTGTCACGGTAACGTAATATCTCATGTATTCAGATAGTATTGAACATCATTTTTTCCGACAGAATAAAATGTATAAAACTGAAATGCAAATAAGTTATCAGTTTAATATTTAAAAGAGTTTTCACAATTTGTTACACGTAGATCATATATTCGATATGCTTTATATTTTTAAATCACATAGAATTTCAAAAATGTAGACAAGAAAAAACGAAAATGTAACTTACCAGGAGGTCTTAAATAGGAAGGGAAGCCATTAAATACCAGGAATCATTAAATGAAAGTTTTCAGGAAGTGACAAAAGTTGATTTTAAAGGAATTATGTAAAACAATTATGGTGACGTAGCAATTAAAAGTAATTTGGAACGCGTTCAATAGTTGTAAAATCAATAGCGAAATAACGTAATTACTTATCCAAATTGCGTTATTATATTAAATAACGCATTCACATAAGTAACGAAAACTTATCATAGAAGAACACTTTCAAAATTAATGAGCACTTGAAAAATATGTATTGTGGTTAGATAAAAATAAGCGTGAGGTACACGCATTTTGTTAGCAGAGGAAAATATGTGGACAACGAAAAATCTGAACTTTGGTCGTCCACCCTTTGAAAAACTCCATAAATTTATATTTTATACGTTCTGTGTTTAAATTATAAATATTTCTAGCTAATTGTGCATTAAATATCAATTATTTAAATCTGAAAAAAATACCTATCAATACAGAAAATTAAATTAACATGGTTAATTGCTGACTTTTACTCAAAATAAAGCAATTATACCGCTTACATCGTCTAAACTTGAACGAACGCTTCGAGATTAATTTAATTATAAAAACCGAAAAATTCTGATAACTTCATTGTGATTTACGTACAAAATAGTGTGACGTCATGGATGCTCACAGCGAACACAACCCCGCTTTCAAATTTACAAATATTAATTTACAAGAAAATCGCACCAAATATTAAAAATTGAATTTACACTTTTCACTCTAGCTCCCATAGACCTGTTATCCCCTGATCGGAGGAGCGATCCCAACCCGATTGATGATCGGTTTCAATTGTGACACTCGCCACACCTAAATCTGAAGCGCGCACAAAGCCAAGCTTCCGTCAACCGGATGTCACACTAGGACACAAAGTCCTTACAGGCGCCCCATCTGATGGTTTGTCTTGATCGCAAGACTGATCTTACCCCATTGAGAATCGGTGCGAGTCGTGGCTCATAACCACTCCTCACGAGGGTTCGCTCGCTAGTACGTTACAATAGAATAAAGTTATTAGGAACGAATATCCTACTCTAGAACAAATGTTTATTACAACCTTATTTATATATCATTAATTATAAGATATCAAAGGGTCGACGATGGCGACAATTAAAGGCATATTACAACATGAAGGTAACAGTGAAGAGCAAATTTTGGATGATAAAAAGCTTTGTTCGCACTTCGCCATCGTATGTGCAAAATCATAATTTCACAGTGAGTAATATATTACTGGCAGCTTCCAAGGAATTGGTGAGATGTAAGAGAAGAGATTAATTGTGGGTGAGGATAAGAAAGAGAAGAGATCGCCAAAGACGCGGCCAAGTGATCGCCAAAGATCGCCAACGCAGCGACAAGTCCATCCCGCCCGCACGTCAGTGGCGTCAGGAATTATTCAGTTCCGAACTCCGCCACGCGGGGGCGGGGGCGGGGACGGGGGCGGGGGCGGCCCACGCATTCCTTGCGCTGTCTCTCAGCTCACCTCAGTGGCGGCGGTCGCAGATAATCGGCCCCGGGCCCTTCCTCTCGTCTCCTCGCCCTCGGCGCCCCGAGCCCTCCTGACAAAGGGCCGCCTCAGATTAGACAGAGGGCGGCGAGCTGCTCAAAGTCCGCGGGCGGGCCGGGTCCCCGCTTCCGCCTCCGCCTCCGCCTGGCGCCCGCTACCTGTGACCCACGCGCCCGCCCGCTCGTCAACTTGGCCAAAGGGCTCCGTTGCGTCGGTCCTGCGCCCTCAAAGGGAAAGGGCGTCCGGGATGACGGGCGCCATGTGACGGCGGAATTTCAATTTCTCGCGGAGGTCGGCGAGCTGTGAAATGCCGTGCGATGAGTGGATGATCAACACGTTCATTTCGCTTTCTTCTCAGTGTTCACATGTTACATGCTCGAATATCATGTGTGCAACGTGGTGTTCTGTGAAATGTCTTGTAGTCAAAGGACACTTTCATTTAAATACCAGCGTGGGAAGCTGAGGTTGTCTCAGCAAATTGACATCGAAAGAGTCGTTGACCTGACGATGCGGGACCAATCCCATGCGCTTACCTTACACATGATTACAACAAACAGCGGGGAGTTTTTCCTGCAGGTATCGGGATCGTGTACGACAGCTTTGACCGGACGTTTTACTGATAACTTTTCGGCAGATTTTTCAGCGCCATTCTAGACAGCGAGCAAACACCGCGCGCAATCTATCTTTTCGATCTCGAAAGAGATCTATCCATTTAATTTAGCTAGACACACAACAGGAAATGGGAATCCCTCTTTGTCTGGAACCCGCCGTCGACGAATAGTTCAATATTCGGAGAGAATCGAATGTGGCGTGTGTAAAAATAATAATAATAATAGTAATAATAGTAGTAGTAATAGTAGTAGTAATAGTAGTAGTAATAGTAGTAGTAATAGTAGTAGTAATAATAGTAGTAATAATAACAACCATTCTAATGGCTGAAATCGCTAAGACACAAGTGCTGTATGTGATCTCGGTCCAGAAGATCGCGGGTTCGAGTTCGGCTTTGGGTGTGGTTGTGTTGGGTTAGCCACCGTGTAATTTTATGTGTCTATTTCATGACTCATGATGATGATCATCATCATCATCACCATCATCATTATCATCATTAATTCCTCCCGTCCCCAGGGCTAACATCCCTGAGGTATAAAAATGGAATCAGCATTAAAATGTTGATAATCTCCTATAATGAAAATAAAGTGCACTTACTCCAATAATCAAGTCTGAGCCCCGGTGAGATACACGAATCGAATGGCCCCATGATGGCCGATTTTCGAAAAGAACAATGATTAGGATTAACTGAACTCCCTGGCTATTCAAAAATTTGAGAAGTGCAATACACTGATTTTTTTGGAACAGCCCACATTTTGCGCAAAGTACCAATTGTGGAGGCACCGACAGTCACTAGATTTCCTCCTTAGGTAACTGGTTGCAACCTGGAGTAGTTTTTATATTCAATCGACTCATATGATCTTAAGTCGTGGAATAAATAATAATAATAGTAATAATAATCGTAATAATAATAGTGGTAATAATAATATAAATAATAAAAAGTAATATAATATATAGTAATAAGTAATAAATACAATAATGAAAATAATAAAAAGTTAAAAATCAAAATTCAAAAAATCTCTATCATAATATTTCAAGAAACTTACTTACGTAGCAAATATAGATATTTTTGTGTAGAAAAAGATTTATCGTTTGTGGCTCGTGAAGACTGCTTCAAACATAACTTTCATAAAACACCACCATATGTAGAAATGTGTAGTTTTTATATGGTGTTTGTGTGTGTGTAGTTCGAATTAGCGCATAACTGAATGCGGTTGAATGATTAGTTCTGGACGTAGTAAATGGGTCATTTTATTTCCTTGGAGAATAATTGCGAATGAAAATCTGTTGAATACATTTCATGCTGAATGGATATGTAAAAATATCAAAATGTTGTAAATAAAACTTGCCTTCATGTGGCTCACACTGCAAACGTATGCGGCATCTGCCTGAACCCTTTAAGTATATCTTGTGTAAAACAATAGCATCCGAAATTCATAAGATTTTATATCATAAAACTATATTCATTTATTATACCTGGGTATTTGCGTAATATAAATGATTGAAGAATATTTTAGGAAAAAAGTTTTTTTTGTCGATAATCTCTGGTGAGAATACACTAAAACAATAATTAATTTCGAATAAGTAGAGTCTAATGAAATAGTAATTGCTATTAGATTACATTGCACTGTTATTACCTATAAATTGATTTTGGGTAAATTGTGGACAATAAAAGAAATTAGGAACGATGTATTTAGCTAAGTAGTTGATAAATAAACAAATTGTTTGGTATTATCGTGTTAAAAAGTGATTAACATTCGATATAGAATGGTTTCTACTTCACTATATCTTTCGGACAAAAAATTAGGAAATTATTTGCGCATTTCACTAGAAATAGATTTTGGGAAAGTAAGACCCTCTTTCTATAAAGCTTTGTGTAATATATGACGTGATCGGTAAACTAATCCGATCGCATTAAACCTGACAACTTTACTGAAGTCTCAGGATAATTGATTATTGATTCAACTTTTGGGAGTTCTCATTGTTTTAAGAGGATTCACCTCCCTTCGTCGGTCAAGTAACTATGCGTATTGTTCTTCTCTCTTTCCTCTGAACTCTTGTAATCTTTCTCCTACCATCTCAACAATTTTTGTCGTGAAATTAAGTTTAATTGTTTGCTTATAATTGTTCAAAAAAAGGGATATTTTTAGTCTTTTCGCAATCTATTTTGAATTGTCCGTCACCTCTATCCACAGAAAGTAGCTTAAACATCAAATGAATTAAATGAAATTTTAATTCTCTAGAGTGTTTAAGTGAATAAACGTACTTAAAAAAATAATCTATAGCCATCTTACGTTAATATGAATATTTCAAAATCTTTATCTAGTGATATATTTAATTATACAGTATTGCAAGTTCTGTAAATTGACGAATGCCTCTAAAATTCGCCTCATAAACCTTGTAATCGAGAAATTGAAGTCCAGCAAAGTCTTGGCAAGTTAATGATGCAACTTCTCTACAGGGTGAAAGACAATCTACCGACATGAAAGAAAATCTAAAATTCGAATAATTTCTTTACTAGCATTAACAATCCCTTTAATCACTTTTTTTTCATGAAGTACAAGAATCTATTGGAAAGCGACACAAATTATATTATAATTCACAAAATTGAATCCAACTACCACTACTACTGGGGTCCTTATATATTCTTTAAATACGTCTCCTTTCTTCAGTACAATTTTTAAAGATGAGTAAAACAAGTAAATTCTTGTATACAACATGAGAATAAACAGGAGTGTTATATATACTCGGAACGTTAATTTCATCTTAGATAAAACTATTTGGATGCCTGTGTGTAAATAACTATTAAGAGCTTATTCTCTTGACTGTTCGCTGAATATGGTTGAGAGATAAGGCAAGTCAAAAGCCACGGCTCGCTGGAAGTCCGGCGCAGTGGCCAGGAGCCCTTGCCCAGAGGTGTCAGCGAAGAAACGAGGTCGCTCAGGTTAACTCTCCGCTCTGGCGCGGATTCGGACCGCGAGGCGCGGAATCCCCCGAGACAGGGCGGCGTTTTAACGGCGCTGCCACCCCCTCCCCCAAGTCCGCCCCGCCTCCCCCCGCCCCCTTCCCTAGAGCACCCCCTGCGCCGGTGGCTCGGAACGAAACGCGTCGGTGGCCGAGAAGAATTTCCCCTGCCTGGACAAATGCTCGGAAGTATGGTAAAAAGTTTTTGTTTTCTTAAACTTATTTCTCTGAGTCGTTCCGCATCTGAGGTTTTTCGAGGGATTTTCACGTACACACTGCTGAGTTCTCTGAATTTGGGCGCTGCGCTAGACAAATACCCCCATCTCCCGCTATTATCATTTCCTGCCTGTCCTCAGCGGCCACCCCTACACGCTCCAGTCCGGAACGATCTCACCGACCGGTCCTGGCCGAGAAGAATTTCCTGCTGGCGACAAGATCGGTTCCGAATGTCCGCGATAAAAGTTCTGTTTTACTTTCTAGAAGCTTATTCCTTGATCTGTCGTTTCGATCTGACCCGGTTTTTTCGTCACGCCGGATTTTCAGGGTACATAACATGCTGATGCCTATCACTGTCCCTTGAATTCTCGCGCGTGCCTCCTACCCTAGACCAAACCTCACCCCCCTCCCGTCTTATCCCCTCTGAACGCCCTCCCCCAGCGCCATCTACCCCTACACCGTTCTTCCGCCGGGACACGAACGCGCATCGCGTAGCCGAGAAGCAATTTTTCCTAGCCCTGGACAAATGTCGGGGGCATGTTGGGTATAAGCAGTTTTTTTTCTCTTAACTGATTTCCTTGTCTCCGATCTTGAGTTTTTTCGACGGGATGTCAGGTTGACCTACATATTGCCTTGATACTGTTCTGGCAATTTGCGGCTGCCGCCTAGACAAATACCCCCCTCCCGCTGGCCTGCCATCCTCAGAGCCAGCCTACGCGTCCTTCGGAAACGAACGGTCGGTGGCCGAGAAGAATTTCCTGCTGGACAAATGTCGCAAGTTGGATAAAAGTTTTGTTTTCTTTAAACTTTTTTCTTGTCCTTCGATCTGAGGTTTTTCGAGAGATTTCAGTTACTAAATGCTGATGTTTTTGGATTTGGGCACGCCTAGACAAATACCCCCCTCCCGCTGGCCCTGCCATCCTCAGAGCCAGCCTACGCGTCCTTCGGAAACGAACGGTCGGTGGCCGAAAAGAATTTCCTGCTGGACAAATGTCGCAAGTTGGATAAAAGTTTTGTTTTCTTTAAACTTATTTCTTGTCGTTCGATGTGAGGTTTTTCGAGAGATATCCCTCGGCACCTAGACAAACAGAGGTTACATTACCCTTACTCATTTAATTCATTAGTTTTGTTTTAGATGCTACTGAGTTTCAATTTCCAGCTTTTGGATTCATAAGGGAAAAGGGTAATATTATGCTCAAAATTATTGGTTTAGGCAAGTTTAAACATGGGTATAAAGTGTTAACCGTAGTGCGCCATATACGACGTTACTGTAACATCAATAGTGCTTTCGCCCTAAAATCGCCCTAAATATTATGCAAATTATCAATTGCAAATCTATACATTTAATAATTGCTCAATATTATTAATGATTTATATATTTTCTCAACCTAGATTTACCAAACAAGTATTCAAGTTCAATGAAATCCTTCATAGACCTGCAATGAAATTCTCTCCATTGCGTAGAAAAAAATTCTCCTTCAAAATATTCCTCGTTTTAAAATCATGTCTTTAAGGTCGGGGACTCGGCGCCAACTAATATTGTATCGCAGTCTCATCATATTTTCGAAATGTAAAATAATCGTAGTGTGGAAAGATTTCTAGTTATATCCAAAGTAGTGCAGCCAGTTACGAAAAAAAACTCGTGTTCCTGTTACTGTATTTTTTGGCTAAATAAGCACGTTTTCGTGTCGTACAATAGTTATTTTATGCCTCATCTTGTAGAAAAGATAAAAGAAATCATTGCAATGATCTTCACTTCAGTTGGACTAATTAATTGAGGTAATTAGACTAAAATCGTCGGCCGTTAATATAGAAGTGGACTCATTTAGTTTTTCAACTCGCACATTCATTAAAATGCAAAGAATGATTTATTATTGCTTCTTTGAAAATATAAAGTAAAATAAAATTACAGAACTAGGTATAATTACATTTGTTAATCAGTTTAAAAAATTCTTAAAGAAAAGTGTACCTGTTTCAATGTTATCTAGTGATGTTTATGCGAATAAGTGATCATATATTTGTTGAATATCTTTCTGAGAACTTTGCGTGTAGTACATAATATTGTGACGTTCTCATTTTTATTGGGTGTTTTTAGAAGATTTGTAGAGATATTACTGTGGAAGTACAATGCCAATTCACTGACCCAGGTTGTCAGTTAACATTGACAAACATTCAGCCACTGATTTCAAATTTTGCCTCGTATCTACTTCGAAAAAAGGGAACTTTATATTCAACTGCAGTGTTGTGATTCGTCGGCAGGAAAACACGTTATGTGAGTCTCTGTTGACAAAAAAACGGATTTTTATTAATTTTATCAAACATTATTTGCTGTAGTGTAGTGCATTCCAAATCTATGTTTTATGGGCTCTATATAGGTGTTATTTGTGTCTTCATTTGTCAGTGAACAACACTAACGCGTAAACCGTCCACAGTATTTTCACCAAACATGAAATTTCCAATCGATCCGGATGATACACTCCGCTCGAACTTGAAACGGATATTTCATTTCGGAGCATATTATACATTTAGTCCTTAAATCTTTTTCAAAATTTTGCTCAAATATTTTTTCTTTAAATTTAATTGCTGTAATAGTTTAAGATCAGCATATAAAATGACATGTTGCGATAGCGTCTAAGCTCTTCGACGTTTCAAAAGTTAAAAATCAGTGGGATGGTATCGTTTATATGCAGTCTATTAACTTAATTTATAAGTCGGTTGCTCACGAAAACTGTGCGCTTCATAGGTAGTCCGTGCCCTTCCAATGCAAAAATCCCGTTCTCGTATTTTTAGGGTTTGAACACACACATTTTTGTTACTCCATCTAATATTACAATATTACCTAATCGAGTAAAATAATACGTGAAAGTATATGGTATTGTGACCCTATTAATTGCGTTTTAAAAAGTACTTATCGTGCAACTAAAAGGTCAACAGTATTACTTTCGACATAGAACCACATGCCTGCTCAGCCACTGTAATCGACTTTTGATCTTCTCTGATACGAAAAAGGATATGATGTTGTGACCCCCATTCATTGAGTTTTAGAAAGAACATGTCGTGCTACTGAAAGGCCAGCAGTAATTTGTATTATTTTCGGCACCGAACCACATAGCTGCTCAGCCACTTGGAATCGACTTTTGATCTTCTCTGGTACGAAAAAGAATATGACATTATGATCCATTAATTAAATTTTAAAAAGAACATATCATGCTACTGAAAGGCCAGCAGTAATTTGTATTACTTTCGGCACCGAACCACATACCTGCTCAGCCACTGGAATCGACTTTTGATCTTCGCTGATACGAAAAAGAATATGGTATTGTGACCCCATTCATTGAGTTTTAGAAAGCCCAATCGTGCTACTGAAAGGCCAGTAGTAATGTGTATTACTTTCGGCACCTGCTCAGCCACTTGGAATCGACTATTGATCTTCGCCGGCCCACTGTGGCCGGGGCGCGCTGCTGGCGAGGGCGGGCTAGAGGGGGCGGGCGCAGGGGAAGATGGGTGGCAGGCCGGCGCGCGTCCAGCGCACAGCAGAACACGGGTTTGCCCTTTGAGGCAAAGTGGGCAGAGGGACTGGTCGCCACCGCGCCTCTTATTTGCACGACGACGAAGAGGAAGAAGAACGACGGCGGAGGCGGAGGCGTAGGTGGCCGTCTCGGGCCGGCGACGGCGCGGCGGTGGCAGCGAAAGACCTCTGTCTACAGCGCGGGTCGTCGGGTTGATCTGCGGTGCAGTGCTTTCGTCTTGTCTTTACTTAAACAAAACTCAAGAACTTCTATTGTATATTCATTCTTTTAATCAATGAACATTGACAACAGTGTAATAAATGTACAGTAACTATTTAGGACAAACTTATGAGTTAGTCTTACGTCAGTAGGGTTCGTCCTTGTTGTAGTCTGGAATATCTGTAACTAGTAAACATTTTATCCGTTTACGTAGCAATAAATATTAATTATTGTTGTAGAGTAGATATTGATAGTAAAGCTACATTGTTCGAGATAGGGTAAATATGGAAGCTGCCGGAATCTAAACCCGGGCGGTTATACTTCGATGTCTATTAATGTAAAGTCAGTCAATTAAAATACCAAGTTGATATTAAAATTTGCAGTTCATCGTAAGGAACTCGTAATATATGTACTCAAAAGATAGAACTAATGTTCATACAATTCACAAGTTTAGTTTTCATCGTCATGAAATATGTTTTACAGATATAAAATAAAAATTTGGAACGAATATTACTGTGCGATAGTTTTCTACAGTTGGCAGAAAATAAAATGCAACTGCAATTCTGCAAAGAAAACAAACAAACCAAAATTAAAGAATTCTAGTTCCTAAGAAAAGTAATCATAGACTTAAATACAGACAAAACGAATTTAACTAATGAAAAATGAATTCGAGAAAATTATGAATCAATTTAGAGACTTTGTGCTTCTAAATTACTATTTTGTTATGTTCGTCATTTTGTTATTTAAATACTACTACAGAAGATTTTCCCGGACTGCAGAATAATTTAAACCACATGGCGCCGGTCATCGTGGTCTATGGCCACAAAGAGATTTAGTCAGAGCTAGAATTTCGAAAGAAACTATGAAAACAATAGATCCTCACAAATATTAGTTCAATGATTCAATTTGATTGAATTCAGTGATTATATTTAATGTTGACCGACCTTTGGTACACAAGTGTCACAATCAGATGCTGTAAAAAATAATTCTCTTTACAATTTATATCACTAGAGGGGAGTTTGAAGAGATCCATCCCTCTCTGAGAGTTTTATTTTTCATTTCTGTGACTACATTAAATTATTGCTTACTTAAATACATTAAATGTTGTAACATTAAAATAATCAGTTATTCAGTGTTACTTTATTACGAATGTACTTCTATTTTGTAATTAAACTTTCCAAAATATTACTCCACTCAACTAAATCTCTGTAATAACATTTTCTGTGGACGCTTGTGCTCCGCATGCACAAAACGTCTGTTGGTGCCCAAGAATTATCCTATCCAGCAAAATCATTTAATGAAGCATTCTGTATATAAACATGTCCATAAACACAGTTTGTGTTTCATGTTGTTCATCAACATACTTGGGTAACTCACGAGTTCATTACCTTGTTGTCCTGAATCGTTGATAGAAATGGGAAAGCACACCTACATGTAACTGTGCCTTTATTAATGTTCCAATGAATCTTTTATAACCTCCGATAGATGACGACTGTGAACTTATGATTGACACTCGATTGCCGCATGAGCATCAGCGGAGGTGAAGAGGCAGGGCCTCAGGAGTAACGTAGTTAGAATGCATCAGAACAGAGAAGTATTTCATCACAGACGGAGCTCGGCAAGTAAAAAATTGACACGTGAATATATTCAAGATGAAATGTTGAAAATATTTTTACGTAACAATTCTCGAACTCAGGATATAAAATTCTGACACATTTTTATTTCAAAGTGATGTGAAATGATTTGATCTCATTATTATTCTTTCTTTTTACTAAAACTACTTAGAGGCCGTGGTGAAAACGTTTAGTAACCGTAAATATAAAATAAGTTTACGCCGTTTGCAGATACATTTTGGGGAGATTCATTAGCACCCCTCTCCCCAGGCTCTCTCTAACTAGGAGCACATACCTATAGTTGTTGAACACAACGCTGTCCATTGATTAAAGATGAAGACAGATTGAGGCAATGAGAAAAATGAACTAGTGAAAACTTCATTTGAGTCCAACGAGTATGAAAAGTAATGCCTCCCTCAAAATCAAGCATTAGTACGTAACGCTGGATTGAAGCAAGGATTGAATATGTCGAGGCCGTGGCACCATAGCGCAATCCGAACAAAGAGTCGACTCCGTAGACCGAATCTGCAGTGCGGGGATTCGAAAGGTCGTGTCAGGTGCCACAGTTCCCAGGGGTTGGGCGGACACCGAAGGAAGCAGGTCCAGCGGAGGCAGAAAGCATACATTGGCAACCGCCTCCGCCCCCGCCTCCGACCGCACCGTCACCGCTGCGACCATCTCCTTTCGCGCAGTCACCGGGGCCGACTTTACATTGCTGCCGCCGCCCCCGCCGTCGCCTCAGACCCTCGGCTGCCCTGTCCCGGCCGCGACCCTCTTCGCTCACTGCCTCACCTCTCACGCTACATCCCTTCCCACGCCTCAATTCTCCCCCTCCCCCTCGTCGCCAGCGATCTCTCCACCTGCCTCAGCCGGTTCGATCCCCATCCTCACCGCACTCAGGTCCCTTCTCTGACCTCTTGCTCGTGCTTCTACCCTCACCCTCGCTATCAATATGATTCGTACCTGAACACTGTCAACGTCACCGTTCCCTTTCGTGACATCCCGTAATGTATTGTCCCCATCCAGACCTCACTCCTACCCGTTTCATCTCGTTTCCATGCCTTATCCACCGCAGCAAACCCGTCCCCACCTGTCCCATCCATCCCCACTCCGACTCCACTCCCTCCACACCACCGTGAACCCGTCCCCCTGTCTTTATCCTGTCGCCACGTGAATCATAATTAATTAAAAAAATCGTTCTTCCATTTTTTTATTGTAGTGCTATTGTGATATACAATCGTTGGTTACGTTTTTTTTCTGCTGTTTCGTCGGCATCCTCCATCCCCTTCCTCATCCCCAGTCTGGCAGATCTCGTCACCATCTAACGTCGTCAGGGCACAAACCGATTGCTCATCCGGCCATATCTCAGGTCTGTAATCCACCTCTGTACCAGACCCAACAGGGGTGGGTCTGAGACACCCACTGACCTCACTTTACTGATCCACATACCGGGGACTAACCACTGCCGAACCCACCCTCTCGCAGCACAACCATCCCTGTCCCCACCGGCGATTTCTGCCGGAAGGAAACATTCCTGGAATCCTCATTTCGACCACCACCGATTTTAAGTTACCACAAAGCCACTTAATAATTGCCCAGATCTCCCACTGAGACGTTGTTTTATGGTCATAGCGCCATACACAGGGAAAGCACTCTTCCCAGCGCAACTGGGACCATTCCTCCTCGCTCTAAGTCGTTTAACACGGTTACACCACTTCAACCGCACAGCAGCCCGACCCACCAACCACCCCACCTGCACCACCGCCAACGCAAATCCACCACGACCGTCCTTCCAGATCCCGGCATCACTGAATATCCAAGCGCAGACATCCGGAAACCCTACCTGTAGCGCTGTCAGCCTGCCCACCGATGTCTACACCCCGCCCCTTTCCCATGCCGTTGCCTGTACCTCTCCGGGCGCAGGGAATAATGAAGCCCGTGTTGAGGTTCTTGGCCTCCCATTCCACCTCTCGTTCATTCCCCTCGTATCCACCTGTTTTTCACATACGCTTCTCAACCTTTTCGTTCTCAGTTCCCACCCCACTCCCTCGCCTTAGATCCAAAACCCTCCTAACCACGGTTACTTTTACACGTCCGACTCAACTCTACTACGAGGTCACGCGCCTCCCCACATCCCACACCTCTCCACGCAGTCTCGAGACTGCTTGCACCGAGCACTCAGGTTGCTTCGCGTATCATCCTCTCCTCCCTCTTCCTCCTTCCTGCACGGCTTCGCATCCTGTCGAACGCAACAAGCAGAGAAGAGAGAGAGATATGTTTTCGGGCTGTGCGCCGTGAGCTGCTGGCTCCTGCGCGGCGTGGGAGCAGGCATAAAATTGCGGCAGCTCCTTCTTCCCCTTTGCTCTCTCCTCACTCTCTTGTCCTGCTGACCGGCGCGCCGTCTCTGCTTTCGCTGCGTCCGTGTCGAAACTATCTGGCGCCGCGGTGCAGCGCCGGCCTCGCCTCCTCCGTCCCTCCGCCCCCGCCCGCGTCCTCGCCCCTGGCGCGCGTCCCCGGAGGCGCGGGCGGCGTTAAGCCTTATTTACACGCCCGGAAAAAGGCGGCGTGGCGCGCCCCGCGCCGCGGCTGACGACAACGCAGCCGGCGCCGCGTTGCCCGCGCGCGTTCGTCTCCGGGACTTACGGCTCCAGCTGCCTTTTACATCATGTCGCGCTATTGAGGTGCGCGTCGCAGCGCCGCGGTTGAACTGGGCGGGGCTTGGAATCTGCGCGTGCGGAGCCGTATGAGAATAGCAGGTGTTTTCGTTGCTGGTACAGCTCGGTGTTCAGGGCGTTGATGATACTTCATCTTAAGATTTGAGCACCATGGCAAATATAAACTTGTCACTCAACTATAAAACAGTATCACAAATGCTGCAAAATTATATGTGTAATAACTGGAGCAAATTCAATTATGTTTTTCAATAATTACAGTACTATTTTATGTAACGGTATCTTTACATTTCATTAAAATGTTATTCGAAGTTAACACTTAACCTTTTTAAACTTAGAGTAATTTCCTGAGGCAACCTACCGTAGACCAAAAGAAAAAAGGACATTCCATCAGAATTTAAGTCAATTTTTGGTAATCAGACACCATATTTCTATTTAAGATATTTTGTAATTATTGTTGTCCTTCATCTAACGATTTTAGTAATGTAACGTGAAAATGCTTTAGAATTTCTCCTTCTCCTCCTCCTTGTTCTCCTTACTTTCCTTCTTCACCTGTTCCCTATCCATCTCCTTTCTTGTCTTCTTAGCCAATCTTACCGAATATTCAACCTTGAAGGAGATCTGTGTTTTTTCTAGTGCTATGTACGTCTAATTTGTGATTTTTCTAGCAACATGAGGGATATCAAACCATTGTTTGAGGTTCAGGGTCCACGTAACTTTTTATCGAAGACCATGTTACTTCATCTTGCCATCAATTTCGAATTGCAAGGAATTGGTATTACTCACGCACCTTTTCTTGAACGATGGATTGAAGAAATGCGGGTAGAGTGGGGGTATTAGTTCAGAAATCGGCCACTAGATTTTATGAAGCAATGCTAATATCCGGAGAATCAGTCAGGCCTTCTCAACTTTCTAATGATTTGCGTTCTACCTTTCTCAGTAGTTCGAGGTATCTCCTGTGTTAGATATTCACCTGCATCGGTCATTTCTATAGATTTTTTGGAGAAAACTCGGACAGATGTACTCGTCTTAGTTTCTATTTCGCGTCAGTGAAGATTTGTTGGGAATATTGTGTTCTGTTGAATGTTGCTCGCTGCGAGATTTTCCCTTCAACATTTTATTGTGCCAGAGAGGGAGAAGTTAGGTTATCGTTCAAGGGAAGTTGCCCGATTAGTATCGTACATTTCAGTACATTCGAATAATTCTCGTGTTGTTGATATCATTACATATATTCTCTGTAAATAATTACTATTAATAATAATGTAATTAATAATAACAGTAGTGTTTTTTCCAAATGCTTGTTTTAAAAACACATTTTAAAAATTAATAATGCCAGAAGTATTTTTTCCTAAATGTTTTTTATGGATGGATCACTTTATAAACAATGTTATTGTTGCTACGAAAATAAGAAACACCATCGTCATAAGTTCAACTTTAATTTAAAAATCTCTTTGTAATTGGAAAAGAACAAAAAAGTTCATTTCTATCTTGTAAACGATGCGATTTGTTGTTTCCCTAAATATTTGATAATTTACTTTTAAAAATGATGTTAAGTTTGTCAATAATATATTTTTCCTATTTAAGTAAATAAAAAATAATATTATTTCAAAAATGATTCATTATTTTTCATGTTTCATCATCCGTAGCCTTTCCGCTATTAGTACATTTCCTTTTCCAGTATTAATTTTTAATTGAGATGTCTTTTCTGAATCAGGTCATAGTACCTGTTATTGTAAGAGTTAAAAGAATGTTTCTCAAGTTAATTTTGCATTAATTTACTCTTTATGAGCTGGCGCTATGTAATTTTAGTATGCCGTAGACGTAAAATGTTAAATAGTAAATGAATTATTGACGAGCTAAATTTTTTTCGAGCTATTGCATGAACAGTAAAGCAAATGGTAGTTTTACGGCGCAGAATCAAATTTGAATATATTACGGTAAATTTACATTAGTTATCTGGGCCAAGGTATGCAATAGAACAAAACAATTTGTATTGCAGGCTGTTTTAATCCAAGTGCTCGTGCTTTATTTTCTCAGCATTTCAATAATATTTGGTGGCGAATTATTAACATATTTTCAATGTGAAATATGCTCAAAAATAAACCGCAGATACACCCTTTCGATCAAGACAGTCATGTTTCGAACACATTTTTTGCTTATCACCTTAGGAAACATTTGATTAAAAATCTTTTTGTACACAAATGTGTGTTAACAATATAAAATTATTTCGCTTAGTCATTTGATGTTGTTTTTCCTCACTTCTTCTTTTCCCAGTTTCATATAGTGCTGACTATACAGAACGTTTTAAACATTTGTTCATGAATAATAAATGTCTGACGATTGTACAAAAATATATTGGGACTTTTAATTAAATTGTATTCAAGCTCTTGAAAGGTCTTCCGGCTGAACGAAAAACAAAATAAGGAAAAATGTCTTTATCTCTATAAATAAATGTGTTATATATTACTTTTTCATTACAGGAATTATTTAATAATTTATGAGATTTTTTTGATTTAAAACCACTCAACCTTAGAACCCAACTGTGAGGTCTTGGGCAAAAGACACCAAATATTTGCTTGTCGTTGGGATTGATCCTCATGCAAAAGATGTTCAATGTGTTTGAAGGCATTTTTGTTTTAGCCATCCCGATGGCCAAATCCGCAATATTATTACAATTTGAAAATTATATAGTAATACGTGTGCAGCTAGGGATGGTGTATGATCCGCACTTCAAAATAAATTAGTAATATGTTAAAAATATTTCTTTCTTCCTTATAGTAATGTACTCAATTCACTTAATGTTTTCCGTAAAGAAAGTCTTTAACTTCTGACGAAAATTAAAAGAAATTTGAGCAAATTCTGGAAACAGTTTAGAAACACGCGCTGTATTATTTAAAATAACACTTGATTTACCAATAATTTAAAAACTGATGAAACTTCCAATAAAAACGTTTAGTTTGATTCCCAATGTTAAGTGAACATTCTGACGTCTTCTGTAATGTGAAAGTGCTAGAAATCTGAGACACCCTATGAGTTATTTTAAAGTAATTTACTATTTATTTTAAGTATATTAACTTTGATTCAAAAGAGATAAACTGAAAAACAGTGTTTCTAGAACAGCATATTTCATTTTTCCGCAAAATCAACAACGATAAAGCATGAGAATCGTCTGACATTTTCACACAGAATAACATGCGCGAGAATCTGTGGGTTGTCTCATCTAAAAGATTCGTTTGTTAAATATCCCTCAGGCAGTTTTGTCAAAAACGAAAACCATGCTAAAGAAACGTTTTAGATGAATACTGTTGCGGGAGAGCAACCAGTTGTAGTAGAAGGTCTGAGTGTTCATCTAGATAAGAAATATATTTACAAAATATGACTGAATATACGAACTACCCACTTCGCGTCTGCGAACGCGGTCGAAGCAGTCATTTGTTATCTTTAACCGCGCCTTTAGAAGATTTGCTCGAATCGAGAAATCGTTACAGGATCCCTGTTTTATTTGAATGATGTTCCAGCTTAGGATCAGAATGAAACGTAACAATTCATATTGCTTTGGGTAATGTAGATGTATGGCTACCACGCATTCCATTGCAAATGTGCCTTTTTTCCTCCTCCGAGGACCAGAAAAGTAAGAAAGTATTGAGTCTTGAAATAAACTACTAGAACATTTCTTTGGAATGAAAATAACGTTAATAAAAATGACAATAACAGATGAAAAATTGCGTATTACAATTAAATGGTAATCACAACCTGCTTTTCAATACTATCCCTTTGATGTAAAAAACCAAACAATAACGTATTCTAATAAACAAAATTTGTAGATGGATATGAAACAAATTACATCACAATTAAAGAACTGTACTGTTTGAGTGTGTTTTATGCTGAAATTATATAAGAGAGCATCACCGCATTAAATTATTTAATGTAAAATTACATGCATTTTAAAAAATTCCCCCCTGCTCCCTAGTGCTCAGTAATTTATTTTGTTGTTACACAGAAACGGTTTACAAGTTAACATCTAATACCGATATACAGCAATAGTTCATTGGGAATTGAATCGTTCTTCCATTTACTCTCAAGAAATCTAGAAATTTCTTCCAGTCAGCAGCTGAATTTGACTCAGTTATTTAGCTAGTGTCAAAAATCGTGCCTCTGTCGAGACTAGAACCCGAGAACATCCCCGTCAAAAACCCTGCAGTGACATCAGTTGATGCCCCGAGACTTCTTTGCCGGTACGAACGAAAACACAGACAAGTGTATACATAAATAAGTATTCTTTGGAGGGCGGTAAAAACATTTTTAGCATCACAAACCCCAAAACACGTATCTCGTGAAGAATAGAGAGTTCATTTTTGCAGAATTACGGAACATTCTCCACTTCGGAGTTCAAGGTATTGAGATTCGACCAATGAATGCTCCAACTGCGGACCAATACTAATTACTTTGTCCCAAGAATGTCACTCCCGTTGCCCTGAGCGCGCCGCTCGGGGTTCCGGCACGGCGTCGATTGCGCGCCGGGTCGAGTGAGACGGCGGCAGGCAGCGCGGCCCTCATTTCCATGGCAAAGGCGCGCCCGCCCTGAATTTTTAGAGGAGCGCCCCGCGCCCTTCCCTCTCCGGGGCCGCTCGGGCTACTCCGGAACGGGAGGTCGCAGGTGGCGGCGTGAGGAGAGGATATTGGGCGTGATGAGGGCGGCGACAGGGGGGGGGGCGGGTGACGACGTTGACGTCCCTCGGGGCCGGGGTTTGAAGCTCGTTTGAGCTCACGCTCCGTTTGAGAGGCGAAGGCTGAAGACGCGCGCGGCGCTCGAGGCAGATGATGTTTCGAAGAAAAATGTTGATGGAAGTGGGATTTTTTTTATTCGCCGTGTGTAAAGGATGGTATATAGAGGACTGTTGTGGATTGAAGGCTGTTCGAATGTGATGTGTTTATTATGATCAAACCAGAATTGTGTGCAGAACATACAACTTGACGGTGTTTGGCAGAAAAACGCCATCGTTAAAATTATAAAAGTTAACATTAGAGAATTTGGGGTTTCTATGAATATATTTATGCTCATTGTAAAACATATCCAACCCCTAATTGACAACTATTATCATTTATGGTTAAATAAATAAAAAAATTGAACGTGGCATTATTGTCTATGAAGAAGAAATAAAAATGTATCGTTTTCTCTAAACACAATTATACGGGGTTGGCCTCTTCTGCACAACTTCGTCCCAGGAATCAACCAACGGAAATCCAATTTTTTAAAGTCAGGGATATTAAATAATTTAATTTCCAAACACACCTTTAAATTTAGCATCAAATATAAATATTTACGAAGAGTGGAGAACATCCGCTACTCTAATACTTGATGTAGCCTCTCTGGGCATCACAAAATACAGTGACTGCAGGTTATACTAGGCTGTCTGGACGGAGAAAACAGCAGGTGTCCGGCCAAAAGCAGATGCAATACGCTGGTCCTGGCTGCCTGGCGACAAGTGGGGTGCAGTATCTCTGCGTCGTATCAGTAAGGATCTTATTTCAATGAAAATACATCACCTTCTAATTAAAACGTATAATCTCTTGATAAATTCATGAAACATTCAATTTCCAATTATGTAAACACGATTTTATTATATATACATGCAAATGCTTCCTTTTTTTCTTAATAAGCGTCACATTACTAATGATTCTGCATATTTTGCTTAGAATGTATATTATTACCCATATTAATTAACTATATTGTATTGAATTTCAAAATGTGTAATGGGAATGTCTATAAACATTGTGGCTAATATCAATTTCCCGTTTCTAAATTATGCATGATATTTAACAGGAAAATTACCACCGTTTTGAATACTAATTGACGCCGAATAGATCTTGAAAATAGGTAACACTGAAGTTATATCATACGTGACTTGTATCCCAGATGCCAGAGGGGACACCCACATAAAGGTGAGCGACACTGGATGCAAAAAGGAAAAAAATCCCTTGAATGGCAAATAATGAGTTCTAGCAATTGTATTCAAACGTGGTTATAATGTTAATTGTTAACCCTAATTTATCTCAGACATTTCGTGGTAGAAAATAATAATATTAATTTAAAGGTTTCTTGCAATAACCAACAAGTCCGTAAAATTCTATATTTGAGGTATTTTACCAAGTTATTCCCTACAACTGGCGCTATCTGCTGGAACGTTTTCTTGTGGTAAGTGCCAAACACAATTCTCTAGCGGAGAAATCATAAATTTATCACTAAGCACGTCTGTAGTAAGAAGTTGTGTGCCTCCTGAAATATCTCCAATTTAGTTTGGGTCTTGTTAAAGACCCTTCAATTAATGCTGCTGTTGAAAAAAAATTATTTAGCGGTCTAGTAAGAGTGAAGTTTAGGATGAATGTGCGTAAGCTTAATGTGTGTTATTACTGGTTAAGGTGGATTTTAATATGTTAATAATATTAAAATGTATAATAATGTTTTGGAAGATATTTGTGCATGGATACATATTCCGGCGGATTTTTCTTGTACTAACTGGGTATTTATTTATTATCGACATCTAATCTTCGGAGTATTATTTATTTATACAATATATTTATTTATTTATTACAATCAATAATATTCTGTTTGCCAAGGATATCCGTCACGAGAAAATAACAAAGTTGCGGCGACGAAATCTACGTAGTGAATATTTAAATAAATTAATCATTTGGATTCAAGAGTTCTCTTTACCATTACAAAAATAACAATAGCCCTTCTCCAAATAAACAAAACGTTATAATGCCTTTCTTCTGCTTTGAAATGAATGCTTTCAAAAACAATGTTTGAAAAATCTTTACCCATTTAACTGTTATTTTTAACACACACATCCATATACTTGGGTTTCCCCGTGCATGCGTGGCCATTTACGTTTATCATACTACAGAAATTAATAATATCTAAAAAAAAACTATATGTATATTTTTATGTCTCTTTTGCCACTTGCCTGGTTCGTGTCTCCTCTGCTTTCTTGGTCGTCTAATTTAATGTAAATTTCCGCATTCCATTTGCAGCACAGTTCAGTTGGTCCAATTGGTCATCACAGACAATTAGTGCTTCTCGTTAAATTAACCATCATGTTTATCATTGTCTCCTGACCACACAAGTTCTCTATTCATCCAAATTAATGCATTTTACCGTCACTGAGACTAATTAGCTTATACCCATCCGACCGCCACTGTGACGGAGTAGCTTCTGCTTCACAGGTCATAAAGTACTCTGTTCAGTTGTTTACATCTAAGATGCGCAGTACTGACCTCATTTCGCCCCCCCCCCCCGTCGTTCGCCAGCGCTGCTTTTCTCCTCCCCCTCATGCCTTCTCTCTTTTCATTGGATATACTGTTTCTGCGTCTAATACTGTTTATTCCTTGAATACCGATTCTCCCATCTTCTCATAAAATTAATTAATCTCAAGTTTGTTTTCACAATAAATTCAACTATTTTCTTCATTTATTAATCACGCTATACTTCACTTGATTTTTCATTATTTACGAAATTAGTATGTGTTTACTTCAAATTCCTTATTGTTGACGCTGTACATATGTTTAATAGAAGTTTTTTAATAATGTTTAGTTGGCCTAGAGATGACTTATCACAATATTTCATAGATTTGGGCAGTTATATCGGGACCCTTCTTATACGCGAGAACCATGTCCTGTGCCTGTGTATACTTAAAGTTTTTGAGAGATATCCCAACTTACTCAACAATGATGTTTGGGACGGAGATATGAAATTGACTGCTCTGTCGTCTTTAGGACGACGATTAAAGTTCTCTGGATCTGCGGTTCCTCATACTAAGCACTGGCTGAAAAGTGTAGGAAACGTGCCTAGCAGGAAAGCGTTTAGCGCAGTGAAGAAAAATATTCGTAAAAATGTTTTTTTGTGCCATTGAGTGTTTTACCATATATACCTGGTAATACCAGAAGGATAAAGGCAATTAATATATATATATATATATATATATATATATATATATATAATATTTTATATTTTCATTGACAACAATTGGTTTCTACTGTCATGAGAACAAGAGAGAAGTGAAAGTAATAAAGCAATCGGATCGATTTGACGTCAAGAATTATTATGTTTTTCATTTGTGCTATTCGATAAATATTTCAAGCATTTATGCATAAAATAAAAACAACGTATATTAATTCAAATTTACACTGACAGACATTTGCAAATGAACATATTGCATGGAATGAAACATTACAAATAATAATAATATACTAATAATAATATATAAAATACTCCAATAAATGAACTGTTCGAACAAAAACAATCTTTAGAATTACTCCAATAACATATTATAGCGTATATATTCAGTTCAACTGTTTTTACGTACAAAGAATATCAAAAGTGTGTTCTACTACGCAACTCGTAACTAGCAACCATTTCATTGAGAGCGACTTTCCCCTGGAGCCTGCTGCTGAATGATTTCAACTCAGCAGTGATGCACTGAGAATGAGATTGCAAACGATACGTGCAGTACGGCAATAGACGGAAACACAAAGAAGTATTTTGTATTTGCAGTTTTAACTGAGAATTAGTATTTTTTTTAATTTTGCCGAATTTCTGGGTATTTTACAAAACCATGGATATCATCTCTCATGTCCGGAATCTGCGTGTTTTTTTTTTCAGTTTCGGCAGGTGTTAGAAATTAGTTTTAATAGAGATATTAACGCAAAAGATTGCAAAAAAAGTTAAGTTTTACAACATTAGTGAGAAAATGTTCGTTATTATGAATCATGATATATTTTCACGTACCAACCAAAAGCGCCTTCAAAAGCCCGTCCCACCCGTTCTCCTCCTCACGTCCCCGACAATGAAAGACAGGCGAGCCCACAATGCTAAGAACACTGAAAAGCAGGAGCTTCCAGGCCTCGAGTAAGGGCTCGCGTACAATTTGAAACCTCAATAGCCCTCGGGCCGAGCCCTTGAATGAAGCCGCGGACGTTCGTCAGCGTAATCTCCTTGCTGCGCAAACCAACATCGCCGCCGCCTGTCGTTGTCTCTCCCTTTCGGCGACGAGACGAGGATTCTATTAGAGCGGCCGTCATTACCGACATCAATTAGGGCCATGTTGTGCACGGGTATTGATTATTCGGCTACCGGTTCAAATACGGCCACGGCCAGTTGCCCTTTTCACGTCCGCGTCATGCACGAGGGTCGTTTGTCATTTTAGTAGCCCACTCATTGTACCGGGCCGCCCCGCGCGGAGTACAAGCGTTGGGTCTACGCCTAATAGAATCTACAATAAGCCGATCAAATGCCGGGAGTGTGTGTGGTACACGGTGGGCGGAAAGTTGCTTCACCGATTATCGAATTCGGTTTGGTTTTTTTAAACTTTAAACATTCTATGGGACATATCATAGAATATGTTTCATGACTCCCATAGTTTAATGGTTTGTTGGTATGGAAATCGTTTTATGGTTTGTAGGTATGGTATGTATCTAGTTATGGTAATTGTTGAAAATGTGGCTTATACGTTGTTTATATGCTGCTGTTTGTCGTATGTACTCTGAACATAAATCGAGTCATAGTTAAGTGACCTGATTTTCTTTTTTAATTTTATGAAAGAGCTACAGAAGAGACACCAATATTTCAAGATATAAGAATTTTTTACATATTTTTTTTCATTTTTTGATGTGATATTTGGTCACTTAACATTACTCTATTTCTAATATTTTATTATTTTATATTAAACAAACAAATACAATATCCATACCACTAGCTTGCCTTCTAAAAGCTCGGTAATTTTTCCTCACATCGGAACGTGTTTTTTTTTACAATATAAAAAAGAGTATTTATATTTTTATAGATATTAATGCATTACTCTCTTATAAATTCAAATTTTGATTTTTTTAAGTAGTTTGAAATTTTCTTAAGAGAAACAAAATATACATTATTTTTGTTAGTACCGACATTTCAGTTTTTAATTGGGCCTTCAATTACCAAGTTAAATGCAATACGAGTGCACCTAATCATCTAATAACAAGTTACGTGGAGCTGAAGTGCACATAATATTGTATTGGCTGGTGAAGAACAGAAGAAATGGGTGTGCGAAATTGTTCTTTAAAATATTTGTAATAGTAATACGGTAATATTTGACTTTATTTCAATTTCTTTTTATTATGGGCAATTCTTACAAAATTATTTCTCAACAACACCCTTTTTTAGTGTGTAAATCAGCAAAATATACTAGTGTGGTTTTCATCGGGATAAGTATTACATGAATTATTGTTTAATCCAAAACATTTTATCACGAATAGAATGAACGATTGATAAATGGATGGACGTCCATAAAGGAAGACAAACATTTATAATTTTGGTTACATGTAAGTAACCATGTTCAGAATTTCTATGCAACATTTTGGCGTGTAATTCATTTTATTTTCACATTTCCAGTACGTTCTTGTTTCCGTCAGACACTTAATTGCCATTTTCAGTCTCCTCAGCAACGTTTAATCACGCATCAACTCCGGCGTTGATAGTGATTACATTATCTCTTTTATCCCCAGCACACATTACATTCGCGGCATTATGCTGTATCGCTCTATTAACTTGTCAACTTAATGTTGGTCAAATATGCAAAATATCGTCAAGAGAGCTCCTCGCCGGGCGCAGCCAGGCCGCGCATTTGCAATGGAGATGCGCGCAGCGGCCCGGGCAGCCTCGGAGGCAGGGAGCGTGAGGGGGAGGGGGAGACAAGGCGGGCGTGAATCTGCAAAGGCGTGAGATTGGGCTACCTTACACTCTCCGACAGACGGGAGGCTGAGACAGGCCTTTCAGATTTATAAACTCAGTAAAATGAAAAAAATGGGTCCTGATCGGAGTCTATCGCTTTGGAGAAATTTTTAGTATCGGAACAGCAATATAGAACGCGAATTTGAGGAGGCTACGAAGTAGAATTAAACGGTAAAGAAAGTATCTTGTGAATAATATGAGATATTGAGTTTCTGACTACTTTATTTTCCTTTTATGGTATCTCGAAATGAATGAACCTACATTGCATTATTTATTTTCATTAAATTATTTGTCCTTTTCTGGAATGCGTTATTTATCCCTTAAAGGAAATGGAAACTTATGACGTATGTGTCACGGAACTAATTAGTTCAAAAGTGCTTGCTCAGATTTTCAATATCTATTTCCATCTAGTTAAGTACACCGAAGACGATACCATACTATTACATAAACATATTTTATTAAACAAAGTATGAAAATGCATTCTCAAGTAAAAATATAACATTATTCATTGAGAGTCAAATAACACTAGTCACTGTGTTTTATCACAACCAAATAACTTCGTAAGCCTCTTGCGTTAACAGAAAAGGCATCCTCATAAATTTCATTTTTATTCTCAACACTTTTGTTCAAAGTAACTATGAGAAATATTTTTAGCTTCTTAAATCTAGAGTTACTTTCTAAAAAAACCTATTCAATTGATTTTTCACACTAATATACATCACTACCAAATAAGATTTCACCGACTCTTAATGACGTTGAATTAGCAAATTTAATCCTAACTGAATCTTCGGAGTTGTAAGCACTCAATTGAAATTTACCTTGATGACAAAGTAAACGATTTTTCCCTACCTTCGCTCTTTAACTTGCCGATAGCCAGTCTGATTGCCAGCTGTAAAAGAAATATTTGGATTGAATTTTTTTATACAAGCGTTGTCTAGAAGAGCTACTATTGGTTTTACGAAACACAAGAGACGAATTACTAAGGAAAGGAGTCGTAGTATTAGTTACATCCAATATAGTGATTGTTTTTTGCGAAGAAAGAGTTCCTCTCTGCATTCTAAACTGCTAGTCTATTCGGAAAGTTTTTTTCTTTTCACTCTTTATGGAATAGTCTTAACCAGTGCGCTTGTTACATTAGTTAGATCAGCCATTAACGCCGCTATTCTCGCACCTCATAGTTCTGTCTACAGTTTCACTGGAGACCTGATATTGACGTCAAGGGACGAATGGCTCACGTCTACGCTCGAGTTCCACTCCGACTAAATATTAGCTAGATTTGCTCACTCGCGTAATGCATCGTTTGTTTAAGTATAATAGTAATTAAATAATAAGTAAGATATTTGGCAAATTATGGATAGTGAAGAGGAACGTTACTTATTAGTAATTTTTTATTATCTTTCGAATTACAATTATTTGAGTGTGCGCACTCTCGAATATATTTATGTTAATTAAATGCTGATCACATCGGCTGATCAAATTATTGGTCGATCAAAAGTCTGTCTGTCACTGTTTCTGATGTGCATGAGTAAAGTGAGAGTGTTCAAATCCGTGAAAATAAAATTATCGGAAGCAACTCCAATAATTAGATTAACTCTAAATCTAATCTGCATTGTTGTAGAGTATATTTGGCCCGTCATTGCAATTTGGGAAATTCTTGTCAGTCTGACGATTCATTCGAAAATTCCCTAGACGAAACGCTTCCAATCTATCAGAAGAGAGTTACGTTCAAGCTTCGTGCTAGATTAATTGCACTGGAACAGTCAAAGTTGAGAACTGTTTTTCTTAGCATCTACGTTCATTTTAACAATGTTGGAATGTAATTGCTGTTTCAATGAATCTTATATTTTCTCAAATCCTACCCCTTGATGTCACAAGGCAGCAAATATTTGAAAGAATTTGAATCAAGTAAAATTCTACAATGTTTTTGTAGTATGTCATTTTTTTAATATAATAATAGGATTCTGATAATGACAATGTAATATTTTGATCACTTTTATTCAAAAACCGCTAAAAGTACCAATATATCTAATATTTAAAAAAAATTAGTTCACAAATATTGAACATTAACACTTCCATGAGACACTGAAGTCCGAAGTTCTGCCACAAGACTGAAATTTTATTTCTTATTGATCAATGGAAAACGAACGTGTCTCATGCAAGTCATTCCCTACCAAGTAAAATGAAGCTTAACTCATTTTCTGCACGCGTATTAGCGCTCATCAATATTGACCTTTTTTTGCTTACGAGGCTTCTCGACTTTTTTTATATGAAATCTATCAGCCACGGCTTGATTTTATCATCATCCAGCAAAAAACACTATTATAGATTCAGAAATAGAACTTATACTAACAGAGAATGACTTTCAAATCAAGGCCTTCGTCTTCCTATCTGTGCAGTATGAAAGTAACCACAGCCATGTACATTTAGCAGGGAGAAACACATGGATGTGCTGAGATTCTGGTCTTTGTTTTCATTACTGGTTATTAACTGCTTTGGTAAAGGATTAAGCAAACACCCATTGCTTTCAGGAAGTGAGTTTGAAAACAATACTGAAGTGAATTCAATAGCAGAGAAAAAGAATTCATCTGAATCACAAACGTTTAATCAAGTGTACTATGAAAGAGCCATATACCACTATTGGATCAACAAACAAGGCGTAAAAGTTAAGAATGGGCCAATAAACATTCTTTTCGATATCTTTCAGAACAAAACAGGAATCAAACTCAAACATGTAAGACCTTCTCCTTTGAACGTTGGAGTAATGAAAAATGGCACGTACAATGGAGAAATGGGGCTGTTGCAAAAGGGCCTGGCGGACATAGCGTGCAGTATGTTGTACATGACGCAAGACAGATATGAATTTGCTGATTACACGTCGCCGGTTTCGCTAACTCCGTTTTGCATCGCCATGAAGCGAGCGTCCATCGTTCCGTTCGCCAGAGTCCTTTTGCTGCCGTTCCAAGTGCTGGCGTGGAGCGCCATCTTGGCGTCGCTGTTCGCGGTTGTTTTGGTGTGGCACCTCACGCAACGCCTGCATTTTGACCCATTCAAGCGCTGGCGGAAATACGCGCTTCAGAGCTCTGTCGTTGACGTAGCCGAGGTAGGTATGAAGTTCATTTTGCACATTTATAGATACATTTATTTGAACTGCAAATGGGCATAACGCGGAGGCAGCTAATTACATAAATAAGATAATACAGCTAACACGCGAATTATATAATGATAATAGTAAATACAATAATAATAAAAATTGCATTAATAATAAAAATAATAATGATATAAAATCTGTCTAATTCATAAAACATTTAAATTATCTTAAAAAAAGAAACATCTGTAATCAAACTCCGCTTTGAATTTTTGTTGAACTGCACTTCACTTCACTTCACTTATCCGTACATGGGATTCAGAATAAATACAGCAAACTTCTACGGAATCACGTGTGACCGAAAATGATCGACTATTACCCAGGAACCTCTCTTGACAAATCTTATAAAACAAAACCCAGACCAATTTTTGGCACCGCACCCTGATTAATAGGCAATTCATTAATAGCATGACAGATTTGATTGCGTTTGACTATGTACTTACAAAAATTTCATAGATTTGAAGTTATATTGAGATAAATTGGGAAAATTCCCTTTTCTCATGTGCTTTGTTTATATCATCAAATTTCACGGTGCTCTCACGGCCACACCATTAATTGAAAAAAAAATCTAAGTGACATTAAAATGTAGGCAAAGTAATTTTTATTTATTTCACATACAGTAGGACTAGTTCTTACGAAATATGAATGGATTTTGGGTTATTGAAAAGCCGTAATGTTTACACACTTTTTAATTAAAAAGCGTGTTTTTGGCAGAATGTTTTTGGCATACCAGATGTTTGTGCCTAGCGAACCAAAAACATATCGAAAACAAATATGAAAATGGCACCAAAACGTCCCGCTTTTTGAGCATCATTAGACTAAGGAGGTTACAAGATCTATATATTCTTTACATAGATGTAATAATCTTCCTCTCTCCCGTTCCCTGGCAACTGCTTCCAGTTGCTTTGTATGTAGTGAATGGTTTGCGTGTGTGCGCCCAGGCGGCCTTCACGGGCGCCGTGAGTCGCAGGAGCGACAGGCTTCCTGAGCGCGCCCTGCTCAGCGCTCTCATGCTCTTCGTGCTGGTGCTGAGCAACGCCTACCAAGGAAAACTCCTGGGCTACCTCACCGCGCCGCCGCACCTCTCTGAGCCGCAGTCGCTGGAGGAAGCCGGCCATTCGCTCAAACGCGTCTTCGCCTACACCATTTTGAACAGCGTGTTCGAAGGCAAAGGTACGAGCGAGGTCCTCAGCAATATCCGTCGAAAAATACATGTTATCAAGTTCACCGACATTCGGAAAATTCTCTTCAGTATGTCCCACGAAGAAGGTTTGTTAATATCGCAATCGTTTTTTTGGCACTTCTCGCAGAATCACAATAACACCGATGGAGGAAAGCTAAAATTTCGTTTGATACCGGAGTGCGTCAATTCTCCAGGTCACGTTGCATTCATGATTCGGAAAAATTCGCCATTGTACCAAATATTTAATAAATTCATACTGTGCGTACTTGAAAATGGTTTGCTCGGTCACTTGTTTAAGTCACAAAGAGAGAGAATGATAATCAATGGAGTGCGAGCTCCAGATGTGAAAACGGGAGCCATCACTCACGTACAACCTTTGAACAAGAATCAATTGACAGGGCCTTACCTACTGCTAGGTATTGGACTAGGATTTGCTCAATGTGCATTTCTGGTAGAACGTGTACACACATGTTTGAGTAATACTTCAAGAAACCGATGAACGAAGTCATTTAACTAATATAGAAACCTTCTTTGATTGAAAAAAGTGCGTTTTTCTAAATTTCACTTAGGTGCTTATCAATAATCTGTATTTCATTAACAGTGCCTCACGTGGTCATAAAGACACAATCATACAACCTATGGCATTTTATAATGTGCGTAATGAACTCATAAAAAGATACTTAAATACAAAGTCAGTCAATTTATTGCCTGGAATTTGTGAAAAAAAACCTTTATTCGTTTCAAGGAATATGTTTAGAGGGTATAAATTTTTATTTAAAATATTATGGAACAGAAATTTCCAATGAGAATTTTTCAAAACTAATGTCCTGGTAATTATTTTGCAAAAAATATTAATTTTAGCCTGAAAATTAGTGTTTAAATATATTTTAAATTATTTGTTAGGAACATTCTTATCCATGAGTTTAAATGCATTCCGGTCGATTGTGGCAGATGAGTAATAAAGTTGTACTTTATGATACTCCACCATTGTAAAATTAATTGAAATAGTTCTTGCGTGTTAGATACATTCTTCGTTTATTCAATTGCTGAGTTTTCATTATTTAAAATCTTTCGCAAGACTAGATCGTACAGAAGAGACTATAATGCATAACATTGCATACATTGTGAATTTGTCGGGTGTATACAGACTATGTTTGATTTCTTTCACGAATTGCTCTAAACTGGCAATATAATAATATATACTGTATTTATATTTGAATTGCACACAACTATTATTTATCATTTTGTAAACATACAAACAAAGAAATCAATGTACATTACTGTTTAATTATTGCAAGAAACAAAGTACACATGATGTATTATTTATTATTGTATGCATTGCTTGTTTACTGTATTCGTGTAAAGTTAAAACATAATATAATCAATAAATATAACTAATAATATTAATAATTTAACTTCAATCAATAACAATGTTTATAAAAAAGAAAACACAGACAATAATAAAAGCAAAAGAGGTATGCCTATGAATGTTTGCCACTGCAAAAACAATACGATGGACATGTGTAAATTTTTCTTTGACACCGAAATACTAACTAATATAAAACGCTACTATAGCTACATATAACTCAATATATTAGTAACACAATTATTGTTACTATTGTATCTCGCAAAGATTTACATTGATAGGTCGTTCTACCTTAATTTTAATATTACAGGTCATGTACGAAGTAAAACTTCTGAAATAAATTGAAAAAAAATTGAAATTTGAAGAGTGCAAATTGATTTTCTTTTCTTTCGTTGTTCTGTAGACGATACGTACTGGAAAATTCAACATAGTTACCGAATTTGAGTTCATGATTTGAGCCTTCGGGTGATAGAATTAGAGCCTACTATTCCAATTACCTACTACATTTGATCCTGATTCCAACGCACCTGTAGCTTCGGATCCGAAGCACACGTAAAAACGCAGCCCTATTTGCGCCAAGTATGAGAGCAATGTCATATTTTATCTTCCCTTTCTTGGTACTACACACATAGCCGTTCTATTTTCATTATAGAATTCCAGGTCCAAACAACCACCTCATGGTCAACAACGTAAAAACGCGCATTGCAATTGTTCTATCGACATCGTCTATTCGTGCCATCCACGACATCCAACCTCGCGGCATCCGGGAGAAATCGTAATCTCCAGTGACCCAAGGAGTCGAACTTGTGCTATTTGGAGGAGAAATCTAGCAGACGGCTGATATTATTGCTTGTTTTCCGTGGTTTCTCCGGTCAACACCAAGCGAATTCCAGAGAAGTGCCCTGAGAGACGGGTCACGAACTGCCCGAGAACTTCCCGTCCTCTTCCTTGTTTTAATCTCACACCTTACTTACACATGCACTACACAATCGCGTATGGCGGGAGACTGGTCGGGAGTTTAGAGCTTGTCCTGGCAGGGCCGGCGGTTTCCCGCTGGTGGGAGTTACTAACGGCACACTATATTTAAGTTCTCGGCTATCCGGGAGACGCCGCGTCGTTGGCTGGGGTGCCGACGTTTCGCCTGACATGTCGCAGGCTTCCTCAGGGCATTGACACTGCGGCGCCTGCCCTGAGGAAGCCTGCGACATGTCAGGCGAAACGTCGGAACCCCAGTCAACGACGCGGCGTCTCCCGGATAGCCGAGAATTTATGGATTCGAGCCGCGGAAGCTTACATGTACATCCGGCCTACTATATTGTTTTACACTTTTGTTTCTATACCCAAATGAAATTCATTACACATCAGTGGTTTGGTCCACTTTAACATAATATCCTTGTAACTGTATGCACTTTTGCCATCAATGTGTCAGTGTTTCCAGACTTGCTTGAAACCATTCTTTAGGAGTGCGATGTATCTAGACCTTGACAGCTGTGTTCAGGTCTTCAAAATTCGCAAAACGACGACCACGTAGAAGCTTCATGTTCCTGAACAGGTGATAACCACTCGGTGCCAAGTCGGGGAAGTATGGTGTGTTTGGCAGCACCCTGAATCTCATTTGATCAACGGCTTCAGTTGTCTCTCGACTAATGTGGGGGCGGACAGTTTCATGTTGCAGAAGCACACATTTAGCCCATTTCCTGACCACGTAGTTTGAAAGGCAGATCGTAAGCGCTTACTTGTTGCCACACATACTGCACTGTTAATCGTGCTCTTAAATTCCATCCAGTCAATGAGAATGATGCCCTTTGTGTCTCAGAACACTGCCGCCATTCACCTACTAACTGATGGCACTGTTCGACATTGCTTTGGCGATGGACTTCATATGGTTGGTGTTAACTGCCACATTCCTTTCAGAACTGGTTCCTTTGTCCACCGATGTGTATCCTTTCTTCCTACATTCCACGCAGTTGTAAAATGTCTTCCGAGACGGCGCATGTTCCCCAAAGACAGGTCACCAAGCACCGATAGTTTCTGCAGTAATCACGCCTACGTTCCTTAGAAACCGAGTCGTTTAGTCCCGACCCCCACGATTGCTTTACGCGTTGTCTGTTCCTCCTGTTGTTGTGAAATGGCAAGGACGAGTGCATTTGTAGATGCCTGTGCGTATGCAGCTACCAAACAGTGGAACAATACACTAGTTGTACGCCAACACCTTCAGAAGAGAAATGTGTACCACACCCGGACGAACAAAAACTAAAAACAATATAGTACGCCCCTCGAATCATGTTAAACGAAAACTCCACAAGTAGGTCGCCATCGGATTTCACCATCCCCAGGGGGACATCACCGACACTTCCCGTTATGCATCACACTTACGAGACTTATTACCACAGCAGTTGACGCTCCCAGAAACACGAAATAATCAGTCAATCAAGAACACTTGGTCCGAACGGCGATGACCGTGCGCTAGTTTGCATTGAATAATATGTGTGATAGTCACGCCAAATTTATACAAATTATTCGGACGCAAATTTCGGATTTCCCTGAAAAACGTCTTAAACGTTAAAAGCTACGTCAAATCTTAAACATGAAAAGTTAATTTAATTTTCAAATGAGAAGGTCACGAAATAGAGTCCGTGTTCTTGCTGTGATGACTGCAACTCCGATTCAATCTTTTTTTGAACCATCTGTATTTACGTCCCCTGCTTTTGCCGTCGCTTTTTTGTCAGTTTCATTCTAGCAATCAACTTCATCCAGTAGCCAACTTCTTTCGCAATGATCCCAACACCAAGAAACAACCCCAGAGCTAGAAGTTAAAAGGTTCTCTGCAAACTGAAACGTTAACAATTTAACGTTGCGGCGTCCGGCGTCCAGCCTTAACCTGAAAGCTGCGTTAAACAGTGACCCATCGATGTCGAATCCTATAAGCGCACTGAAGATGCGGCCCAGCCAGGGCTGTTCGATATGTTTAATCAGTAATGCTCATAATAATCAAATTTCAGAATTGCAGAACGCTCTTCTGCATGAAAAATAGAGGAAATGCTTTTTGAGGTAGCTTCCAATGTCCTTTCTGGTGAGTTCAAGTCCTGGTTTCCTTTGTAAAGCACACAAAACGCTAAATTATATTGCATAATTTATCTGTGAAACATACTGCTCGAGTTATGTTTGGGCCACCAATAGGGGTCTGCGACCCTGATTCCATCGATCGTGAACCAAACATTTGCGGCTCCTTGCTTATTAGCTCGACATTTTTTAACTTGCCCAATTCCTACAAAAACGAGCCTTGCGTGTGCCATTTTGGTCCCCAAAAAAATCCAAATACCAATCATAAACCCCAGGACCAGCAGTAGCAACGCACTCTGCAAGTGTTGAATCGTAAACGATTTACCTGCGCCGCTCCTTGTGTCCAGCCTCTTGGTCGCGGTTGACCCAACACACCGAGTTCAGTGAGAGTGGTCTGGAAGCCATCTGGCCCATGTTGACTGGCGACGCCTGACTACACCTTCTGGTCCCTGTCGTACGATGAATCTAATACGTAGTGATTACGTGACGTTCAATCATATTTCAGAGTAGCAGAACACACTTGTACACATGGAATAAAGAAAGGACTTCTGAAGTGTCTTATAATGTCTGTTTTGATGATTACAAACGCTAATTTCCTTTAAAAAACGTATCAAACATTGAATTGTGTGATCTAATTTATATGATATACAGGCTGCTCATCTCACATCAGATAAGTAGACTGCTCAACTCTTGTCACTCGTATGATGGGCACAGAAATATGTTGCCTGCGACCTTGATTCCAAGGATGCTGAACCAAACGTATTTGCGTCTCGTGATTACGAGCGCGACGCCGTTTCTTAACTCGCCCCAACCCCCCCTTGGCACGTGCAATTTCGCCTACAAAGACCCCAGCGCCGATCAACACCCCGAGGGCCAGCAGCAAGAACGCGCTCTGCAAGTGTTGAATGGTCAACGGCTTATCGGCGCCGCCGGCGGCGTCCATCCTCTTGGCCGCGGCGGCCGTCATGTCGACGCCCTCGCCGGTGAGTTGCGTCCACCAGCGGCCCAGGATGCCGAACTCGGCGAGGGCGGCGACGACGCGCTCCGCGGGCCGGCGCAGCGGGCTGCCCTGCTCCGCCAGGAAGCTGTTCGGGAAGACGGCGAGCGGCGCGCGCAGCCACTCGAAGGGCGGCGCGCCGCGGTGCTGGCGCAGGAAGTGGTAGCGCGCCAGCGACGAGTCGATCGCCACCGCCATGTCCCCGC
>BOPP01000056.1:3449415-3465958 GCA_017312745.1 Gryllus bimaculatus
GCGCGTGCGGAAGCTCCACATGGCGCTGCCGAAGCTCACCTCCACGCGGGAACACACGGCGCAGCTGCGTCATCTGAGCGGTCCGGGGGACGCCGCGTCGACTTTTGTCGTGGTCTTCCTCAGGCCTGTTATGCGAGGGCTGGGGCATACCATGGTCGAAACGTCGGCAACACAGCCTTCGATACGACGTCACCCGGACAGCCCAGGCCTCAGAGCTGGTATGCCCCAGCCCTAGGCCTGAGGAAGACCACGACAAGATGGTCGAAACGTCGGCTACACATCCTTCGACAAGCGTCACCCGGACAGCCCAGTCCTTAGAGCTGGTATGCCCCAGTGCTAGGCCTGAGGAAGACCACGACAAGATGGTCGAAACGTCAGCAACACAGCCTTCGACGCGGCGTCAACCGGACAGCCCAGATCACGCACGTGACTCTGGCCGCGGAAGCCTACGACTTCAGACTGGGTAGCTCAACGAGCTGGAATACACTTCATACAGCGCCACCATCGCTGCAGCAAATTGAAGCCATGACTTCTTGGCCGTCCGGGTGCCAGGTCCTCTCCGCCAAGGACACGGCGTCACCCGGACTGTCAAGAAGTCATGAACTCGAGCCGCAGAAGCTTACGTTCTTCAAATTGAAACCAATGTTTTAGTCAAAGCAGCGACCTCTGCAGAAACAAAGTGATCTGGTATTCTCTTTGACGCTGATTAAGGCCGGGAGGCGCGTAATATAAATCCTCTTACCCTGTGTTTCACGACCAAAAACCAATCGTTTAAAAACGAAATCGCAATACGCAAGGACAATGAATTGAGGAACTTGAAAACACGTTGCTTCCTGCATCGGTTATTGTTGTAAGAATGGATACTGTTGGAATGTAGTTAAATTAACGCCTGAAAGTGAATGTTAGTCCAAAAAGAAGCACACAAACAACGTGGCAAACTTAAAATGATATATTTCTGGTTTGATGTATTCTATTTTTGCAATTATATTCCAACATTCTGAAAACATTCTAAATATTATTATTCAAACCACTAATATAATTTCAATACAGACAAATGTAAAGGCGATACAGAAAGAAGATCTGACACAAATAAGACGACTATTCAGTACAATAGTCCTACACGCCACCATTAGACGCGTCACATGTTTTGACTGCTAAAAAAACAACAACAAAAAAACAAAAAAAACATTGCGGTCCCTAGTTTGGCAAGCGTCCCACAAGAGTGCTGAAACTATATGGTCAGCCAGCACTTTCTGTAGTATATTTTACCTCTCTGGGTGAGCAACTCCGGCACACCCATTTTTGCACGTACTGCGCAGCACCAGTTTGCATCACGAACCACGTGATCAATGCTCGGGCACTTCCTTTAAAAAACGGCAGGCCAGATGCTGGCCGGCAGGTTGCGTGGAGAGCAAGAAGTGTTTAGAGCACTCAAAACGACAGTTTCCAACTGTGACCAATCAAAAATATCTCAACGAAGGTGTGCAATATGCAATATATAGAAGAAATGCTTACTTTACTTTTTCAATGACATATAACACGGTGATAATTTTGGTATCTGTCTGCATTTAAAACTCCCGTCAATACTACGACGGACACTGATGCCTGATGCTGAGTTGCTGAAATCGGATATGATGCGCAGTAACCCACTCAACTGTTTCCGTGACAACTCACCTCTGCCGCGAACGCCATGCCGCGCTCCGCGTCGGGAAGCGACATCGGGATGAAGAGCAGGCCGACGGTGGGCTGCGACGGCACGGACGCCTCGCCGTGCAGCGGCCTCATGGGACGGAGCGTGCCCGTCACGTGCAGCCCTCGCGGCGCGGGCGCCTCCGCGTGCAGCTGGCGCAGCAGTGCTTCGAGCCCGGGCCAGTCGCGCGCATCCATGGGGAGTGCCACAAGGACGGAGCCCTGGCCCTCGTCGTCTACCTCCCCTGAGGAAATAAAACAACGAAACCATTATTTTATTTATTTATTTATTTATTTATTTATTTATTTATTTATTTATTTATTTATTTATTTATTTACTGCTGAATTTCTTTCTTGCACACTACTACATAGTATAAACATATAATAATGTAATAAACTGGCGAATAAAGGCAATTGTTTATATAAAATTCGTTTTGTAAGTTCCTGACACAAAACTGAAATTTTTTTTAACCTACGTGTAATACCTCGAATACGTTGTGTAGTCAGAATGCACTTGTTTTGGGTCCTTGATACCTGAAAATTGGTTTACAGCAAAAGTCATTTCGTCTCCTCGAATATCCATCCGTCTGTCCGTTAACACTACCAGTTAACGTTAGCTAGACTACGTTAACACGTTCGTCAGTTAACAGTTACTAGTACCTAAATTTTTCGAAATATTTTCTTACAAAATAATAGTATCAATTGATGTACCTGATGTCGTGGTGTCTTGTATTTGAGAGGGAGATTTAATTTTGAGTGCTGTACATGAAGCTCTTTCAATATTATCCAGATTATCTCAACAATGGCTCCAAATGCTAGGATTATTGGTTCTAGAATAGCACAGAATGTGCTTGTAAAATGACGCAGGTCTGATTTTCTTATGTTTGTTGTAATTATTAAACATTGCGAAAGTGTAAAATTATATCAGCTTTCCTTTTACAACAACAATTTTGAATTCAGAGCATATTTTGTACAGAAATATCTGTTTTCAAAATTAGGTATTTAAATAATGTTGTGTAGAAATTTTGAAAATTTGAGTATTTTTTGCCTAAATTTGAGTGAAATACTGATAATTTTTCAAAAGCACCTAAACATAATATTTAAAAGCCTGCAAACATTTTGTTATTTTTACTGGAACTCGTTTAATATTTATTAAAATTCTCTCAATTGTTTAGAATTACATATCTTCAACTTTCTTTTTAAAGAGTCTGGAACGTCGACTCAGGCAATTATTGTTGTACTATGACATTGGCTATGTCTCTTTTTCTTAACTTGATCAAATATTTAGCGGGTGAAATAATTGGTCTTGATGAAATGTTTGTAACATGGTCAAATGTTTTTGGATTGGTAACACGCTTGCATGTTCAAGTAGCATTATAATATTATGTAAATGCTACAAATAATGCTAGAAAGTACGTGCTGTCCTACCGCCACGAGTTAACTTGTTTATATCGGCTTTTTCAAGGATAGACAGACAGAAGCCGTTTTCCTACAGCCGATTTCTTGGATCCACTACTGAATGGCGGTTGTTCCACAGCCTATTCTTAATCCCCTACTAAATAGCACATATTAAGCAGATGATTGCGAGAGAAATGAAAAATGATGGAATGTGACCCCATTGTATAGACCACAATTTCCCAATGAAGGGATAAATATTTAATCGTACCTAGAAGTGGAAAATAAGCGGCCTAAACCTTACATAACTTCCCGACAACCTAAGTAAAAAGTGGTTGTTAGACTCTTTAGTATTTTGAATGTAGGTTACTTGAATGAACATTGTATATAATGTCTCAGAAGAAATATACAAAACAAAATTACAAATGTTTTAAAATGTTTTATTCGTTTGATGCCATTGTCCTTTAAAATGACGGAATCCGAATGGTTTGGTAGGTCACTGACATTCGGCTGC
The DNA here is from genome assembly GCA_017312745.1 of Gryllus bimaculatus. NCBI lineage: Eukaryota > Metazoa > Arthropoda > Insecta > Orthoptera > Gryllidae > Gryllus > Gryllus bimaculatus. The sequence goes on from BOPP01000056.1 coordinate 3,453,014, forward strand.
TTTGCAACGGTGATGGGGTTCCCTTTTGTAACCCAGTAACGGAAGCTGGACGGATTTTCAATATCGCTAAACACTCCTCACTTTGGGTTTCAATTTTGGTGAGGATCAAAGTCTGGCATGCAATAATGTAGATCCTACCTTTGAATATCCAACAATCACCATCACAAAGAGTGTTCGAATCACCGCCATATGCTTTTCGCAACTCGCAATATTGTTTCCATGTGCATCTAAAGAGAACTACTAAATGTTATGCTTTGACTCCTTGAATCCATTAGATAATGAAAATCTCGACACTCTCGTGCAACGATTTTCAAACTGTGGGCCGCAGATAGTACTATATTAGTGTGACACCTATCGCTAGACAAGAGTCGAAGTCAGAAGACTAAAAATAAAATAAATGTACCCATATATGAAGAAACGGTTATTGAACTATCATACGACCAGACTCTAAAATCAATTTTTAAAACATCTTTGGTCGCTTTGTGGTCCGGCAAGATTATCCAATAATTTCTAAACTTGAACTAACACTTTCGATGTACTTCTCAACCACTTATATCTGTAAATGGATTTTCGCAATTGTAGAGGAACATGAAAAAAATTCTCGAAAAAAGCAAGTAGCGATTTTGCTTATTAATTAAGCTAGTAATCAATGGAAACAGGACCAAGTATTCATTCTCCCAATAATTATCTCCAGTATTGACCTTACCGAAAAAAAACGCCAAAGAAAACCTTCAAAACCTCGATATCCCTCCAAGGCTTTTAAAATAATGCATACGTCTGTTATCTTAAATATGTGCCGTATTGTTCGGAACTTTCTGTATTCAGATTCTTAATAAAAGTAAATAACACATTTGGTGAAAAGCACATTCTTATTTAAGAACCAGGTCTTTCTGTGTTAACATAAACTAATAATGATAATAATAAAACTTAAAGCAAATAAAAGAAGAAAGAGACACCAAGTTGAATAAGCCTCCATACTAGCTCATTCGAAAAAAATCGATATATTCCTTCAACGTCTTCTACATTAGAGATATAAATGTTATCTAGTTTACGTGCAGGAAAAGCCACAATCATGTGCCACTATTACCTGGAAATGATTCTCCTTTTTTGATTCAGTTCTATTCTATTAAAACATTTAATAATGAAATGCTGTATTGTAATTTAATGCTAATTACAGAAAATATCTGTAAGTGTACGTTGGTTTGGGAGGATAAAAAGGTATCATAAACCTTTTAAAAATGAAACAAAGGTTTATCTTACCATGCGACTTGTAAGAATGTTTCCTTTTTTATTATAAAAGGATTTGGTTGATTTTATATCCCAGAAATTTGATAACCTGTTATATTTTTAATTGAAAACTCAGAATTCGTCCCAACTCTACAAAGTAGATTCAAATAGTTCAAAGTATTCTAGAACAAACTAGATTGTATACGTCGTTTTTCTGAGAAATGTAATCTCATTTGAGACGTCCTCTTCTATTTTACACCGTATGTTGAAAATTAATGGAAAACGTATTTACAGTTTGAAATTGAAATGTTCGAAATACGTAGTAACACATATAATAGTAGCAACATGTTATTCTGATTCTGAAGGTTTGTAATGTTTTGAATCCAAATAATACCATACATATTGCCAAGGTTTCGTATTTCCTATAGAGAGAAGTATTTAAAATCTTAACTCCAAAATACCGACAGATGTCCAAAAATAACGCGCCAGTCACAGTTCCTTCACAAGAATTACCAGGGCTCTATCCAGTTTACTATAACTATCCCTTGCTTCCCTCTAGCACTGAGAGCCGGCTTTCACTCTCCAACTAACTCTCTTCGTTACAGCCTGTGACTTTGACGCGCGGAGCTCCTTACATGCGCAGAGTGACGTCACACTGTCACTCGCCCCGAAACTCATATTTGCGGTGGCTGCCTACGCAGGGCTGGCCTCCGCCGAGAGCTACTACGCTGGCTGCCCTTCAGCACACGCAGCCCTTTTGCACGTTCCACATAAAACACCACAACACTATTGTTCCCGGTATTATTGTGTTGTTGATTAGACTATCAATGTTTATTTCACACGAATAAATGTAATCATTGAATGCGTTCTCTGAGAAATACAAAATTTGATGTTGTAATGTGAGATTGAAACTAAACTGAATTGAACGATGTATATTTAGCTTCCATTACTTTCTAGTATTAACAGTTCGACTCATCTTTTGAAAATTAGATGCTCAATAAACGGTATTTTAGATGCATAGTATTCGTAGCTATTTATTACCAGTTTATTTAGTTTATGTGGCGCAGGTTTTCTTTGGTTTTGATGAATAGTTCCAATTCAACCTGTTTGTCAACATTACGTATAATGTTACAAGAAATGACCAATTTCAATATTAAAGGATTTTGAAATGAAATTATTGTTCCGTCATTTTTTGTGTTATTTTACCTACACGGAAAACATTTTCCGCTATTAATTGCATTACGGAAACCATAATAATGGGTGGAAAATTGAATAATTCTCTTATACATTTTCTGGTTAGTTTGATTGTTTACCAAGTATTTTACAGTTCGTACGTCGAAATGAATTTACATTAACAAAATTATTTTACCGGAATGTTATTTGGAAATTTAAAATAATCTGAAGACAAGAGGAAACCTTGGTTATCGGAAAATTCAACTTCAAAGAACAAAAAGATAAGTTACTATATAAAAAAACATATATTTTAATGATTTATTTTTGTAATATATTTCATATTTTTAATAATATATTCCATATATTTTATTTCCTAGTTGGAAATAAGTGGATAAATTAACTGTTTCAACAAATCATCTTACTATAATATTAATTTCGTCTTTTAATCTAGTTTATCCTAATATAATCTACTCTATATTTTCAGTTAAGATGCGTCTTTTCTTGACGGTTTATCCCTTACATTCGAATGCAACCCCTAAGTATTTCCATTATTGTCAAATTATTTTCACATTTCGCATGCATAAATAGTTAAGCTTCATTGATTCGACATCATTTTGATTGTTTTTTAGTACAATTGGAAGAAACGAATTAAACAATGATTGATAACAAACAATATCAAGTGAGAACAAAAAAATAAAAAATAATTCAAAATTGTTATTAAATTTATTTTTTCGCACCCGTGCAACAAAACAGCGCTACTTCCGTTCTCTATTTGTTGATTAGAATTTTGTATATTAGGGACCTCGTACCGCAAAGTGATACAAAATAAAGTCTATCACAAAGTAAACAAAACACCAGCTTGACATGAAACCACATGGCTTCCTCAAATCATTATACGTGTATACTTTTAGTGATCTTCTCAATATATTTTCAAAATTTTCACCTTTTCTGGGGCACACTTTACATTTTGATATGTGCAATGCCAAGAGTGTTTTCAGAAGAAGCAAAGAAATGAGAGCCGGCCTGGATAGCTGAGGTCGCTTTGCCTGAAGAGCAGTAGCTGTCTCCTGCCTGAAGTGTCACGGATCGAATCCCGATCGGGGCATGGATGTTTGTGTGCATCGGAATACAGTTAACATTACCCCCAATGTTACTTCCAGTGATCGCTCTATGACGTTAGTAGTTGAAAAGCCTCCTTAAACAAGTAAATAAAAAACGAAATGAGAAAGAAAAACGGAAATGCGTGAATACTCCCCTGTGGAGGCGGCCGCCCTGACCGTCGGGGCCCAGACTCTGGCCTGCGTTTGCTCCGCCATTGCCCGAGCCGCAACCGACCACCCCAGCGCCTCCTGACCGCGCAGCGCATCGAGTTGCGCGGCGGCGACGGTCACCGCGGCCACCACCACCGCCATCCGCAGAGCCATCCCCCCTCAGGAGCCACGCCCCCTGGGGGCGCCCCAAGCCCGGAGCTGCCGCTGTCAGCCTCGCGATCGCTCCCAGGGGCTCGGGTGACGTCGCACGTGGCTCAGCAGACAACCTGAAATGCAGTGAATCCCTGGACAAGAGCAAGGCGTGATGGCCAAACTAGCTTATCACCAGATTGAAAATACATTTTTCTTTAAAGTCAGTGATTTATTTTCATTCCACAACCACTCAAACATTCCAAGAGATTCTTCTGCCATTTGTATTAAATTGCCAACAGTTGAATTATATATATATATATGTAGTTTAAAATGGATAAATTAGAATGATTGAGTGAAAATGTATTATTACATACTCACTTTCACGATTAACGCGTCCTTTTTTTATACTTTTTCAGTATCAATTATTTCATAGCTTGCTAACTAACGGTCTTGTACTTTCAAAACATTGTACCAACTAATATTTTATATTATTAACCTTACTGATACATCTGAAGTGCTTCAACGACCAAGGAACGTGCGTAGACGCCAGACAGTCTGGAGGCAAATATCACGCTAATTAACATGCTAATCGACGATCAAATTATCTGTTATCTGACAAATGTAGTAAGTTCGTGAGATATGAAGTCTTCATCGGAGCACGCTAGCTGTCAATTCACTATTTAAATATACATATCTTCTCCTCACACAGAAGAATATAATTACTATTTTCCTCCTTTTTTCCATCAAGGTATTCTTTAGCGCTTTCTGCAAGAAATGCATTGGCAAATAATGAAATTTAAAAATGAAATAAGAGTAAAAATGAAATAGAAGATCTTCTTGTGGAAAATGGGGGTAAACTGAAAGGGGTAAACAAATATAAATATTTTGGTGTACATTTTAACAATAAGGGAAATAGCCATGACGAAATTGAGAGACGAATAAGCTTGGGGAGAAACGTGACACGAAGTATAAACTCTGTCTTATGGAACAAAACCATCACTAACACTACTAAAAGACGTCTTTACTCCTCGCTAGTTAAGAGTGTTATAACCTACGGTTCATAAGTTTCGGAGATTGATAAAAGAACAAAAGGGAAGCTGCTGGCCCTTGAAATGGACTTCTGGCGTAGAAGTTGCTGTTACAGCAGACGTGACAGAATCAGGAACGACGACATAAGAAAGAAAATGGATGTAAAGAAATCTATCCTTCACGAAATAGAGAAAAAAAATCGTCTGGTACGGTCATGTTATGCGAATGACAGACGAAAGATGGCCAAAACGGAGTCCTGAAATGCGGTACCGACAGAAAAAGACACGAAATGAGAGGAAGACCCAGACTTGCGGGTCAGCAGGTGAGGCAAGAGGGCTATGACGAAAGAGAAATGCCAGATGCATCTATGGTCAATAGAGGGAATGAGACTAGAGAGAGGAAGACAAAGAACGGCGAAAAGAGGCGTTTGTAGGGAAGGGCCGTTAAACCTAATAAATTATAATATTATTATTATATTTTATATAAATATATATATATATATATATATATAATATATTATTATATATATATATATATGAAATTTTTTTCTTGTGTACCTGTGATGCACAATTTATTACTTTGTTCTCTCCGTCCCTTATTAAGTTCTAAATGCCAGAAATTTCACGAACGTACTCACGCTATTTCGCAATATTTATGAATTTTTCAAGTTGATTGACTTTGAAACGTTTTTTTTGTTCTTTCTTGCATGCACGGTCATACGCCATACAAACACTAGCTTTTGTTTATTCTTATGTATAGATCAGTTGTTCTCTACAAAACAAAATTACTATTATCGACACAGCTTTTATTGTTTTTTATCGATTCTGCGTTTATTGATAAGTTCGCCGACTATCCATTGACTCACGTACTCTTAAAATATTTTTTCAGCTTTTTCTCTCCTCATTAATTGAATATAATTCATAAAACAGAGATTTAAAATGATCTAAAGTTTCTTAAAATTAAAAGATTGGCTTTGAGTCACTTAAAAACAGTTTGCGTTAATTATCTTTGAATTCATAGCATGTTCTTTATTTTGGAGATACTCCTATTTCTAGGAGTGAAATGTATGTTGTTGCAATCAAATTTGTATTTTTTATTCCGACACTAGCTAAATAATGAAGGCCAGTGGCGTCCAACTTGCAAGGCTTCAAGGGATACAACTAAAATCTTCCATATAGTTGTGGGCCGTATTTTCATTACTCGGACAATCCACACTTGACTTCTTCGCAATGTTGATGTCGGCAGTTTGCCTGGCTTGCCCGGAGTGTGTGTGTGTGTGCGCGCCCGTGTGTGTGTATGTAAGAGGAGATTGACCATGCATAATATTAGGTCGTACCGTGCCTAAGTCGTACCGTGTGAGTGAATCACATTGAGATTATTTTGAATATCGAAATATACTAAAAATACTTAAATCTCTTTTTACATGAAAGGGGGTAGACCTCAGCAGGGCACGTGCGCTAGGCCAAATATTCTCGCCCGACATGGATGCAAGGAAATTTCATCTTCGTCTAATAGCCTTTCGCGGGCTACAGTACTTGACCCCTGTCACCACTGTAAATGACAAGCCTGTTGGTCACCCCTGGCCTAGACCATTAGGTTATGAAAAGTCTTACCAGATTAGCGAAAAATACAAGAATTTATGAGAATTATAATGGCTTTCAGAATGTGTACTCGAAGAGACGAAAAATGAAATGTATGTTATATTCACGAAAGAAATAGAAAGTTCGAGAAAACAGGCGATAGGCATTTTAGAGCAAAATTCATTTAAGGCAATCCTTTCATTTAGACAAGCTTCTCATCTTTTAGAATGCATAACTTTAAATACTTGAGATTAAGTCACACTGAATGACAAATATTTATCTTCATTCTATGTAATACTCAATGTTCTGTACTCTCTTAACCGCCCTGCCCAACAGTGGAAATACCCTAAATAAAAAAGCTTAACCCCAAAAATATGACACTCAAGAAAAGTTCCAATTTGTAGATTATGACTTGACCAAAATAACTTGTAAAATATTTTAAATGTCTCGTAAATATCGTTTCGTACAATTAGCTGTGCAAAGCTATAGGGCATCCAAAAAACACCTTATTTCTTTATTTAAGAAGAATAGTAAATGCAATGGTAAAACAATAAAACATACTGATTAAAATTACGAGATCGTATCTTTCTAATGATTTTTAAGTTGCAAATATTAATTGGACATCACACCAAAAAAAATGATACTTACGAGATAAAAATAATATACGGTTATAAGGAAAACTATTTTCACTTTTTAGTCCAAATAGAATACTAGTGTTGTAATCGGAAATAATTGGTTAGTAACGGTCATTAATATACCTTGCGATAAAAACGACTAAGGTAGAATGAACATCACTATTAGTATAATGTTTTTTTCACTTTCAAAAAATCTGGGGAAACGAATATTCCCGGTGAGTTGGTTACGTATTAATGTTGATGATTACAACGAAAATGAAAAAGTTAATTACATGAACAAAATTCAAAATACCGCAGTGTGCAGTAATCACAGCACATGCCTAGTCTCCAGGCCACGCCCATTGTTTTCCGTTTTCCCAAATGATCTACGTAGCTCTGGGCATTTTATTTGTTGGAGTTAATTTCTTTTATTGCGAGTAACACTACATTTTTATTTCCTATGCAAGAGAGCAATTTGTGGTATTGGAGATTTATTGCTCAATTTGCGGATTATTAACTGACTAACGTACCAAATAAATTAATGGCTGTTTCTACTATTTTAATAGCGTAGTATATTGTCATTAGTTATGACGCAGAGAGAGAAAAAATTAGTATGGAAAGCAGTGGTGAAATTTACAAATGTCAGTGGACAAAATAATGAAAACAATAACAAATGTCAAACAAGAAAGGAAAAGTAAATACTTTTCTAATTTTCCCAAACTCATATGTCATTCGGTGTAAAAAAGCATTATTTTCTTAAGAAAGGGCCATTTCGGAATGATTTTTTTTAATTTTTTGGTGGAAAATCAAGTATTAAAGTCTTTACAGACTTCTGCGATGCCAACGCTGAAATTCAAGTATTAAATATTATAAGTATGAAAGGTTGCAAGTTTGAATCCTGTTATAGCATGTGTTTCCAGACAAGTGTATGAGGCGAGAAAAATAACTTCAAATATCTACGTGTATTATTATATCACTCATACTACATACAAGTTCTATTAATTCAAAACCCCCCGAAAGGTAACGCAAAGTCTGGACCTTATCAAACTCTGAAGACTAAAATAATGATAAGCAGCAATTGATTTTTGCTGAAAATTGAGTATAACCAATATATGTATTTTGCATAAAGAAACAAATTTTGCAATTATTCAAGGGTATATAAAAAACAATGTAATGACGAGAATATTGACAAAAATCAAAGACGCTGTTTTATGTCGGTTTTTTGATAAAATTGAGAGGAAACATTTTTTAATGATGTTCCACTGCATATTGTGATTTTTATGTATCACATCAAAAATCATAAAATGGAGTGACCATGACCTCATTTGTTAGTACGGTCTTATTCACCGATGTAAATTACTTGAATATTAATTTTAATTGTTACACTAAGTACCAATTCATTAAAATTGGTCATAGAAATGCAACAACATAAATATGATAAATATTTTACGGACAATATAAAAAAACTCGGTGCAAAATTATTGTTCATAATTTTATCTTTGACATTTTTGAGATCTTGACCCCACATAAAGTAAAAATTATTTTATGAAAATTATGAAAATTAAAAATTAAAATCTTAAAGTATTCAATAGACTACGTTTGATACTCATATAATAACAAGATAGAATATCTCGCAGTAGAATTTCTTTTAACTGCAGCTTCAAGAAGAAAAGAAATCCGAAACACGAAAAGAAAGATCCCCGCGTAGAGAAAAGCGCAGATAAATGCCCAAGATGTCGAGAAGATCTAAAATAAATTGTTTTATGTCTGTGTGGTTTCATAACACGTCATGTTGCGGTAGATTTGTATCGAGTACGTGTCGCGGAAACGTATACCATCCCCGTGATAAATTCTGGAGAAATGAGATAAAACTCTCTGGAGCATTCGACTTTCTCGTTTTGCTTTTATACTTTTCGCCGCGCCTTGCCTCTCCAACTCCACCCGATCTCTTGGCTTTTCGTTTCTTCCCTGGCTCTGCCCCCTCCTCCTCCTCTGCCACACTCTGCCACTGGCCGCTCGCCCTGAGCTGCGTTGCCTGCAGGAGAGCGGGCGTCGTAAATGGCTTGTTCACGAGACACAGGCAGCACAGATGAAATCTCCAAGCTTGCCAGCCACATCTCCAACGTCGCTATGGATCTAGTTGATACCTTATCAAACAGACTAATTGTACCGCTTTTAAAACATTCTATCATATTGATTTTTTCCCTTAAATCACGGGTTTAATTTGTTTGTTTCAGGAGTAGCCATACTGGAATATGAGTATAGAGGGGTACCTGAGTAGGAAGGATAATACTTACTGCAGTTGCAGTAAAAGAAATTCTACTGCGAGATGTTCTAGCTTGTTCTTGTATAAGTGTATTAAACGTAGGGTCTATTCTATTCTTAACATTTCTACTTTTGTTTCATAATTTTCTTAAAATCAATACGTGCGTCTTGGAGGCCGTGCAAATGAAGATAATTAATATGTGAAGATAGTTTGTGAGAAATATGAGCTGTGTGCGTAAATTAATTGGTAAGTCGAAGCATATTCTTGTTAATAATAGAACAATTTATGATCCTAAAATTTTGAATAAGAATTAATGTATTCGTAAACTTCGTGAAAAATTAAAATTGTACACAGAAGGAAGAGTATAATAGAAGGAAAAGATTTTTACCTCATCATACTGTTAAAGAAAACTGAAAACAAACCACCGAGAGACAATAAACAATCAATTCAGGATTTAAATGCATCCACTTTAAATTAATGGACTTGTATCCAACTACATTAATAATAAGGAAGTGGTCTTTCTCGGCAGTTATCAGTTCATATCTCGTGTAAGATATGCATTTTCCACTTTTTTGGCACATGTTATTCAAAAAAGAAACAAGTGTATATATCTCTAATTATCATCTTCATCACCATTCGTAATTGGTGGTCAGGTAGCCATGTATTTGGTCTCAGTACGTAGTTATCAGCCATTTATGAAGAATGCACTCTTAAAAGAAAACAAAGAACAAGAATTAGAAGGAGAAAAGAAAGAACAACAATTAAGAAATAAAAGAAGACAGAAAAAATGTTTCAAAGAAAATGTTTTAAAAAATTTGCGAGGAAATAAGACTGAAAGTAAGAAGAACAAGAAAAGAAAATAGTAAGAAATAAAAGGTAGAAAATAATTAAAACGTAAAAAGGAATAAAAGGTACATGAAAAAGAAACGTAAAAGATATAAAATAGGAGCAGAACCAGGAAAAAAGATAAAACTATTAAACCAGTTTAAAGGTTATAGTTATAAAATACAGCTGAGTGTTCGAAGAATAGAATATGAAAATCATCGAGCTACGAAGCGTTACAGGGGCGAAATACGTTTGAGCAGAGCTGTAACACCCTTCTTCTCAACCTCATCCTTCTCCCGATCCGTCTTCGCCTCCATCCCTCCGGATAATTCCCGTGATCCCATCCCGCCTCAAGCCATTCCTGGCGCTGTCTGCCACCGCTGCCTGCCGTCGCATGCCCTTCTCGCAGATGCGGCGGCGTCATCAAGCTGCCACGTATGTCAACTTTTAGAAAAAGAAGGAAGGAGAAGTAGAAATGGAGAAAACGAAAGAAACCGAGGAGATGCGATCGAAGAAGCTGAATATACGTAGTAGTGTCAGAAAACTGAGAAAATGAAGAGAAAGCAAAAAATGTAAGTGAGGAAACCGACTAAAATAGCAAAGTAGTAGTAGAAGAAGAGAAAAAAATTAATAGACGTAATAGATGAAAACAAAGTAATCGAAGAAATTGTAGTGAAGTAAGTGATAGTCAAAGGTAAAGACGAAAAGATAGAAGAAACAATGTTTTGATATACAAAATAGACGGAGTCGGTAGAGGGAGGCGGAGTCGGTAGAGGGAGACGGAGTCGGTAGAGGGAGGCGGAGTCGGAAGAGGGAGACGGAGTCGATAGAGTCTCCGTCTGGACGGGAAGGTTTCGGGGTGACCGATCAGCGAAGTATCTCAACTTGCGCTCGTCAGTCACGTCACGGAGCTTCGCCGCCCGCCCGCGGCGTGCGAGCGGAAAGCTGCTTGCCCGCCAGCGATGAAGGCGCCGCCGAGATCGATGCCGCCGCCGAGCAGCGCAAGATCGGCCAACGATCCCGCGACTCCTCGTCGCCCGCACTCCGCCCGCTTTCATTCCATCTCCCTCAAAGGCACTCCTTCCGTAATTGCTTTCGCCATTTCGTTCTTGGGTAGTAACATTTGGGCAACCGCAAAAAAATGACGTTTTGATTAACACATGTTTGAAGTGTGTGGTGGAGGTCAAATGTATAAACACGCTCTTGCTATTTGATGGATAAAGAAGTAAATATTCCGATAGGCGTTTCGAACATAATGTATTAGAAACTATCAAAAATCTCCCAGAACTCAAAATTTGTTTTGTTGGCATCTTAGACCGTCTTAGCCTGCCGGAATATAGCCCGACTTTCTCTGCTCTCTACTTTCTCATTAGTTCACCCTTCTGTTATATCCTCACTCTTCCGTTCTCCCATCCTTTTCTTTTCTCACTTCTGCCTCCTCTGTTATCGCTCCTGCCTCTTTTCTCTCTTATCGCTCATCCTTCATTACTCTGTCTCTCAAAAATTTTACTTTCCTTTTTTTCTTTCACATGTACCATTTACCTCACTTTGCAGTTCTGTATTTACAGCCTTACTACGTCCTCTTATTTGCATTAAAAGCATTTCTTTTCTCTTCCTTTAACATTCACGCTTTCCATTACTATTATTTACATACCGTTATCTTATTTTAACGTATGCGTCAGTAAATAATTGTGAAGTTTTGCTTTTTAGAGTCGGTTTAACATTTCAAAATAAATGTTATTGTAAACAAAACTACGACATGGTAATCTCGATTAAACATTTTATCGCATGAATATGATTGCACAACAATAGTTCTGATAATTCCTTCTAATTTTGGCTGTCAATTGCAATTAGTAGCGAGCAGTCCGGATAAATATTTAATTTTCCAATTTTCCGCACATATTATCGACTGCAAACAACCGATAAAAAGCGTTTCAAATGTCATGTTACGCTATGTTTACCCTATACGGGGACATTGTTTCAATATTTCCGATTGAAGATATTAAAATTGTATATGATGATAATCATGTATTCTGATTTCAAAATGAGCTAAAATCCATTACTAAGTGGGGTGCTATTAAATAGTCATTACATATTTACATCTCTCATTTTCATCTGTTTCTGTGATTTAGAGACTTGACTACAGCGTTGATTTCAAAAATATTTTTGTTGTTTGCTGGGAAAATTACAATCAAAATAAAAGGAATTTGGACGTTTTGAAAATTATAAATGAACGTACGTAATTTCGTGAATTTTGTAGAAAGTTTACAGATAATACCTTGAAATATCTCAAATCTTATATATGGTTCTGTAATTTCGTGAATTTACGTCCGTAATTTTTTGCATAATATGTATTTTTGATGGAGAAAAAGATCCCTTTTAGTGGGTTTCGTAACCTTACATTTTATACTCACAAGATGCGCATTAGAGCGGCTGAAATGGTTATTTCGTTTCAAATTCGCGCTAACGTCTTCCACTTTTCCTTCGGTTTCCGTGCACGCACGTTACATCATCCTGTAGAAGAAACTTCTTACGGAGGATCTTCTTCACTTTCGTACATTACACCGGAGCGAAATTGCACTCTCGCTGGAAATTGTGGAATCGCAAGTCGTGTAGAATCGAGGGCAAATGATATTTTTGCTCCCGCCATTTGGTCGTGTGCTCGAGTTCCTTACTTTCGCGAGCAGCTCCCTGGGCTTACAGCGCATCTCGCTGGGAGTCCAGAGGGGCGGGAATGCCGCGCGGGGAAGAGAAGGGCGTAGAAGCGAGAACGAGGTGCCGAGTGTGAAGGCCTTGTAGGGCGGGACGGAAGGGAAGAGACGGAGGGG
>BOPP01000056.1:3467773-3481089 GCA_017312745.1 Gryllus bimaculatus
GCAACTTGTGCCCGCTACGTGCGTTGCCCTCCCCCCCCCGCCCCTGCGGCAAGACGCCACCGCGCGCCTCGCACGTCTTTTGTTCGCCCGCCTCCGCTGAGAGCGTTCCCCGAAGAAATGTTGTTTAGGGAAGTTGAGGGTTTCGTCCTTTGTGTTGATCGTTGGATTGTTGTTTGTTTTCTGGGTTTCCGAGATGTGTTTGCATGTGTCTTTTACGGTTCTTGATGTAAAATCGATAATTATTGACTTACATTGATACATTACACGAAAATCGTCACGTAGGTATATGTTATATATTAGTCAGAGGATAAATTTTCCCCTCCACTGAACTCTGCAAAACTTGAAAAATCCTACAACATTAAAAGTCGTAATAGTGTTATTCATACATTTGTGATGTAAGCATGTAAGTCTGCACTAGTTGTTGTCAGGAAGAAATATGATTTTCACTGAAGATTACTCGTAAATAACATGAAAAGATCATTCCCTAGAAATATGTTCTATGTCGAATGGAAAATGTAATATCTCTTTCCCAGGTTCCTTTATAGTATAGAAGTATTGTTTTACTCCAAAAATCCTTGCCTTAACAGTGAATTTACAAGGCTATCTCAGTTTACAAATGAATGGAAATGAGATGTTCTTGAAATAACTGATTAATTTGTAATTGGTCTAATGAAATACTCGTTTCCCTCTTATTTGTTCATATGTTTCATTCGCTGGCCCATGAAAAAGTATGTGTTATGTCGATAAATATCAGTTACTTTTTCAATATGTGAGCTGGGCTGCTTTTCCTTATAAAATGACTGTTAAATACGAATCAAAAGTAACTTGATGTCAGTGGGAGTTTGACCATAAATTCTATTTTAATAAAAAATTGTAGTAAATATGCTTGCTAGAGATGAATCTTTGTTCCAGATAGTAAAAGTTACATTAGTTTAAATAAGTTAAATTAGGTAAAAATGGTTAAATAATTTAAATATTATTACTTTCAACATTTTTACAGAGCAAGAGAGCTTATTTGAAAAAATTAACCTTAAATATAGTGATATGTTAAATCGCAGCATATTCTCATTATTTAGGACTTCTTTAACAAAACCTACTTCATTTAGTGTTGATCCATAATTGTTTTAAATTTTAAGAGGCGTGAAGTCCCCCAACTTACCTAAACCAACTTTTTTTTAACGATGCGCTGTTTTCCTTCCATGTGTCCTTGCCATCACTTCTCATCATACAGGTTGAATTACTTGAGTATATATTTAACGAGAATGCGTAATAAAAACAAATTCAACCCATTCATTGTTTAGATATTGTAGTCTGAATTTAATGACTTAATAAAAATATTTTATCGGCACGAATCACCTTTTTTTGAGACTGTAGTTCTTTGGACATTTTTCCCTCTTCACCTTCAGTGAAAGCGCACGCCAGTGAATAAGAACTCTTACTTTAATCTGCTCAAAGACATGATGACGAAGCGAAGGAATGGTGAAAGAATTTCTTAAAGGACTGGAATATTATTGAACTAAGTTGAGAAGTTTAATAGGTTTGTTTATAGAAGTGAAAGTTACATTGGAAAAAAGTTTAATATCCTCTCTCGCTTTTAAAATACCGAGAAATGTTTTTTTTCTTTCGTGGTCTCCATCAGCTTCGATTCTAAGAGAAATGTCTTGAAGAAGGAGTTTTAAGCGTTGCTACATCAGATCGAGTGTTCCTCTTATTTTCTAGCCTTTATAAAGCCTCTTATTGTCAACTAACAAACTCTCTTTTTTTCTTGAATAACAATACATTATGTTCCTTTGTGGACTTCAAGATTCATGATTCTGACAGAATTCATCATGTTTGTAAATTTAAAATCACGTAAACATCTATTGATAATAACTCACTGAAGATAAAACATCCTTCAGAGGAACAATAACTTAATTAACTTATCACACTTTATGTTCAATATATATATATATATATATATATATATATATATATATATATATATATATATATATATATATATTATTAGTTATTTTGTTTTTTATGTCATGGCAATATACAGTTTAGTGATTTTTAAACTCTTGACAAAATATTTATAAATACTGTGTTGTATTGCTTATATATGTTAGTAAACCTGTCTTGAAGAGGTGTTATCTGAAGAAAACCTGTTTAATGATAAATGCTATTAGTATAGTTAAGGATAGGTTAGTAAACAAATGCATGGTTTATTTAAATTAGTATGATAGGGAAAATAGATTCATTATTAAGTATGAGCAAAGATATTTTGTTCTCAATTGTAGTGATTCGAAGTATATTGTATTAATTAGTATCTATGGTATTTAAACAACTCGAAGAAAATGTTTGAATTTGTTGATCTTTGCCAGTAGAGACGAATTCTCTGTTTCATAACTTGGAAATAAATATATAATGTATGCAGCTTTATTATATTTGTTATTTATTGCGATGTTTGTGTTAAAGAAAAATCCCAGCATACATTTTAAGATGAACAATGATACATGACCCTTGTAGGATGTTGGCATGAAACATTACAGGGTCGGAATCTTACTTCATATTTCTTCCAATTCGGGTTCGGATAAAAAAGAGGATCTCCATTGTTTAATTCTTTGGTTTGCATTTAATTTCCAACTTTTGAAAGAAAGCTCTAATTTTTGCTCCTCTAACTTCCTTCTTTCCGCGTTTTGAATACCGACTAAATCGTCTTCACATTTACATAACGGAAAGAATCGCACAAGAGCGCTAATTTCCACTTGCTCCACCGGCGGCAGCACTGAAGTTTCGTACACTTTTGTTCTCCCCTCCGTTCTGTGTGAATGGGGAGCGAAAGAAAATAAGAACGTGGCAGTGTTATTTGAATATTAAACAATCAAACACTTGTGCAGAGCGGAAAATTCGAAAACAATTAAGAAGCGGAGGTAATTTTTAATAAGACTGTGTAGGAATCTCAAGGGATTTACTCAGTCCTCTTCTCTTGTTAGAGATGACAGCCACGCCAAAAGCGAAAATATTGTAGTTCAAAGGAAATTTCATGACCTTGTCTAGGGTGATTAGCATCAAACACATTTACAAATTAAAACCTGAGCTAATTTTTTTAAACACATAGGATATTCGTTTAGAACAATACTAGAACCTTGTACTCAATCATATTTCTTTAATTTTGCTTTACGTGGAAGGTATTGGGTCCTGAATGTGTTATGGAATGCCATTATTAATCAATTTCATAGTATAAACAACAAATTTAATCTGTGTAATATATAATGTATATGATATATTATATATATACACATATATACATACATACACACACAAGAGACAGTCAGAATATGACAGGGTAAGAGAGGCAGAGAGAGAGAGAGGGGGGAGAGAGAGAGACGGTGAGAGAAGGGGAAAGAGGAAGATGAAGGGAAAAATAATTTCTGCCAGGTCTTCCGCCAGTAATATTTTAAAATTAATAGAATAAACTCTTTTCTGACACCATTGTTTCATTACATATTTTTCAAGATCAATTTTTTATATAAATATCTATAATTTACATTTTAGTCACTAAATTGTTCCTAATTAGATGATTATTGTCATTATATTTCAATCAAGTATTTTTTTTCATAAATAAAATCCTCCAAATTGCAAAAAACAGCGTGCCACTCGAACATTTTCCGATAATCTGTCCTGCACCTACTCTCAAAGGCAAAGGGATAGCGTGTGATGACTGCAACGTGAAGTAGCGACACTTCAGCGCGTCACGAACTCTCGTGAGGGGACCAGCTCGTTTGGGAACGTGGCGCTAAGTCCTCTCGCCGCAACGTCGCCCGGACGCAAAGGGCCACCGCCGCCTTTAAAGGCGAGTGCGCGTACAAGCAGATTGCAGCGCGCCAACTTCGGCGTTGTGTAACTTCGTAGAGCCTCGCGACGCGACGTTTCGCGTGCGGTGGAGTAGTCGTGCCGTCGTATATTGCAGGTGCGCACGGCACAGACGTGGGAGACAATGCAATTATCCTCCCCTTTGGTGCCCCTGATGGCGACTGGAGACTTGCAGGCTCTCGTAGGCAACTGAAGGGTGGTGAACTCGTCAGGATTAAGTGGTTACAGAACTAGAAGTGTCTGGGCACACAAAGGCCGCATTTTCTCGTCATTTGCACGTAATTTTTGAAATATTTTCTTTCCACAGACTAAAAAACCCGCTTTCATTGCGAACACAGAACTATTGACTCCAATCAGATTTATCAACATTGTGAATAAAGATCAAAGCTAGATCACGACAATAGATTATAGGTAATTGCCATAGAAGTAAGTTGTTTATCGTCCCGCTTCATTGATTACTCTTGGGAGACCATTGCAACTCAGAGCTGAACTAGTAATCAATAAAGTGTTCACAAAATGCTATTAAATTTTGTTCCAAAAATTATATCCCTCATCAAATAACCCCATAGAGAAAATATCCATTTCGAGTAAATAACAATAAATTATCATAAATCAAGTAGAGTAAAACAGTTTGTCTTCGACCACTAAGTAAATTTCTCGGTGAAATATTAAAATAGTTCTCCTAAAATTGCAAATTCATAGAAAAAACATGTATTTTTGAATCATGAAATTCATTAACTCGTAAAATAGAGCAGACGCATTCACAAAATGGCGCACAGAAGGTGACGCTCAATAACGAACTGGAAACGTTCCACTGACGGCTTACGAAGTGAACGTTGGTCTTCTCTTCGTCAAGGAGCGGAAGAGAAGGATGTGAGAGGAACGCGCATAAGAGAACGAATGGAGAAAATCAGTGTTTTTTCACAAGTATGATAAAAGAAGCAACACATAAGTAGAGAGATTTGGTTTTATCTCCCCGAATTGTGTGACTAAGGTTCAGAATATAGTCATCATTTTACGAATTTTTGTAACCAAATGATTTTGAAGTAAATCGATTTGATTTTCGAGATTTAAGCAAAATTCGTTATATTTATCAGTTAAATGATATTTTCAAATGAAAATACATTTAATATTATGCACATAAGAATTAATGTTAATTTGCAATTTACATATATTTATGTACTGTTAACAATCTTAATAAAAATAAAAATTTACAAAATATAAAAATATGATAAGTATATTTCCTCCTCTGATTATCAACGATATTCTAAAATAAAAATAGTTTAAAATTCAAGGGACAGCGCAGAATGAATTTTAAAAAAAGAATATTATTTCTCTCGCGGAAAATTAATAAAACGTTACGGTGCAAAATAATAAAACTCGCAACTGTAGCTTTGGCTTCACTTTGCTTTTCATGCGAAAGTTACAATGATAATGCGACAATGACATCGAACACTCCACCCCCGAATGACGATCACCAAATGTGCCTGCAGCCTGCTGCCAAGGTAACGCAAACACTCTGATCACAACTCACAATGCTCTAGCAAGCAATCATGTTCGTCTCAGCGCATTGAACAGAGCTGAAGAATGTTTTTGAAAATATTTTATGCACGACAAAGGATTTATTGAAGAAATGAAATAAAAGCTTTCGTAAATCATAAAGAGTGGAATTCGAAAATCCAAATTGATTTACGTTTATGTTCTAGAACGTTTGATTTCTGATGCTCACCTGACGACCCAAAGCATGGGCAAAGGCTTGAAAAGCGACTGAGAAACAATAGGAAAACACATTTCTTCCAGCGCGTAGAAAAACGAATGTTCTGCGGGCTCTTCTAAACGGGCGTAGCTCTTCGATTTTAAATGTAGCGCAATGGAGCGTTGCTTGTGCATCGCTAAGTCAGAAAGGAGTCGTCGAGATTCGATTTCGTCTGCTCGGGGAGGCGAGGAAGGGGCGTTTGAGACGATGGACGACAGTTTCCGGTAGAGGAGGCCGTTCGGCATCCAACTCTCGCGAAAAGCACTGGGCCGATCAAGCTTTGCACTTTTGCCCAGTCAGCGCCTGGCTTGTGGCACCCTTTCATGTCGAGTTCCAGCACTCGCTAGGCCGGCAACATACGAGAAATGAGGTAAATGTTTTCGTTTTGTCCTTTGCGTCGTTGTTTTATTTTTCATCACGAGAAAAGCGTTTCATCCAAGCAAAATGTTCACATGGAGATGTTGTTTCCGTCTAAGATTCTACAGAAGTTTTGACGAAAAATATATTTAATGGCCACATCAGGAAATGACTCGCAGAAAGGTCACAAAATTCTTATTATTGAATATCTTTAAGGGGTTAGTAGTAGAAAAAATATTTATAGCAGTACTATCATTACTTCTAATAATTAAATAAGATAAATAGAACATCGCAACGTTAGGAGTTAGTTTTCAAATTTGTTCGAATGCATTAAGGGAACATTATAAATGAGTTGCTTACGCTATTTTATTGCATAATATAATTATAAATTCAAAAAAGAAACTAAATTAATTTTGAAAACAAATATTAAGAGCAGATTTTCAGTTGGCAACATAGTATTCTGAATGATGCGGGGAGCTAAGCCAGTAAGGACAAACTGGAAAGCCGGGAAGGGAAGAGGGGCAGATAGGGTGGATTGTGTACCACAAATACTACTTGATTAACAATTTCAGTCAACATAAAAAGTCTCTTACATTGTGAGTATACAAAATATATTAAATGTTGTAGAAGGCTTTTCTATCTTATAATTATTGTAGCTCTGATGAGGTAATATTTTTTGGCATAGCTCTGATGATACAACTTTTTTTCTACTAGGCGGAAAGATGAAATTACGATTGTGCCATGTTGGGAGTGAACAATTAGCCCTTCCAAACACTGTAATCATCATTATTCTCCGCTACTACCAAGAGCGAGATTCTATTTATTGTCTCCACGAGCGTCAACTATTATTCCCGAAACTGTAGTGCATATTATTTCTCAAAAAAACGGCGATGGGTGGTCTGGCGCCTCCTCGAAGACGACTCGCCGATTTTCCCACCTCCAGGTGTCTCCCTTCATGGGGCGCCGCCCCAGCCGGAACAAGTTCTAAGTTTCCTATTGATGTCGCGACAGGTGCGATCGAGTGGAAGTGTGAGGAAGTGTAACTGTGACTGAGAGCAAGGGACAAACATGAGAAAGGAAAGATTGCGCGCAGTCCGTGGCCTGATCGTTAATGCACTTCTTCGGCACTTCACCGGTTTTAATTGGAGAAATCACAGTAGTGTTGCCGATTAAAGCAACCGATAGACTATTTTTTCAGATAGTGATTGAACGCGACTTAAGTATACCTAGTGTCCCAAAATCTGCCAAAACCGGGATTCGAACTCAGGACTTCCCAGAAAAGTACTGCGACCGATCGCAAAGTACTGCGAGTGATGCCACTGAGTCATTGAAGCCGCTTTTACTACTAAGAAAATGCTTTATTTCTTTTTCCTAAGGAATTTGTGATGTGTAGTAATTTTCGAATATTGTGTATTTGTATAACCTTTCTTAATTAACTTGTTAGCAGATTTTGATGCTTTGGACGTCTTCGTTGCGGAGCCAGTCATCTGAGATCTGGTATTCAGGAACAAGAATTCGATTCCTGAGGACTGAATTGTAGACTCTAGATAAATTCTGAATTTTAGACGACATTTCTGAAGACGCTTATTCCATCTTAAGACACATACCACTCACATAAAATGTTAGTGGAGGGTTAATTTTGAATTTCTATTCTTGTTGAAAATACCAACAACACTACACCGATCGCTGACGATTCACAAATACTTGTTCCGGAATTCCGATTCACATATACTTATTCTTAGAACTTGTTCCCGCTGATGGAAGACGTCTAGTTGAGGAAAACCCTGCAAGCCAATGTATGGGTGGTGCCGGACCTCCACATCCAGCGGGTGAAATCATCGCTACCTCCGGCGATAAAAAACATTCACTACACTTATGCGACCAGTGACTTATGCGAGCAGTTGACGCACCCGGAATCATCAATCAATCAAATGAAATGAGTCACGAATTCTTTGGAGTTTGTACTATGTGAACAAAATAGTGCAAAATACACATTCGAGAGATCAAATTCATTCCTTATAATTTTACTTCAGTACTCCTCTAAGCGAATCAAGGAGCTTTGGAAGCGTCCATCTCTTCCAGTTTTTCCCTCCGTGCACGCCGAAGCGTTCCATATTGCCGGGCGCAGCTGAAGGATTGCAGTGTTCGAGGAGGCGGTAAAAACGAGCGAATCTGGGCAAGGGGAGAACAGCTTGAGCAAGTGGCAAGGAGGTGGAGGCGAAGTTTCGCAGTCAACACCCTCGTAACAGGGAGGAAGAAGGTTGTTCGCGACCTGCCGCTCGTAATCATCGCAGCAAAAACACGCGGTGGCGGCGGCAGGCACTTCTCAGGGAAGAACACGCGATGCGTCACTTCGACCCCTCGTCGCTAGCAGGGCGCCCCAAGCTGCGAGGAGAGCGAACGCCCTGCCAAGACGTTGGCGCTTGCGGGAGACGCACTGGATACGTCAAGGATACTATTCGACATCGTCACATGAATATGAATAATGTTATCGCAAATCCCTTATTTAAATTATTCTGTGCTATAAAAATTTCGTTTACGTCATTGGTTTCGTCTTTGGTTAGAGAGCAGACCTTCTGACCTATTATTATTATTATTATTATTATTATTATTATTATTATTATTATTATTATTATTATTATTATAACATTTCTAAATACGAATTGAAATAAAAAAGTTTCGATACCAATATTTTTAGTAAATATTTTGATATAACTATATAAAAACATGATGTAGAGTTTGAATAACGTTTTCTTCATGTATATACGTGACGAGAGGATATTCACATTGGTAAGATCTTGGTAATCGGTAGACAGCACAAATCCATCTTCCTTGGAAATATTTAAACAATTTTAATAAGATAACATAATAAATTTATAAATTATTAATTAATGTACTTTGATAAAGTTGAACCCAAAAACATTTTTAAAGAATATAAATGTTATACAAAAGCAATAAAATCTGTTTTAATCATAATTGCATAGAGACACTTAATTTCGTTTGATCTTATGAAATAGGTATTCCAACAGCTGTCACCTGACGGTATTCTGATTTTGAAGCATTTTTGAAGTGTAAGAGTACAGTGTTAGAATTCTGTCAATAAACATGCTTCTCAATAAAGATGCAAATTTAGGAACATTAATTTCAATAATACTAATACACGTACGATATACTTTTATTAGCGTTAAAAATTGGTGACGCATTCTAAGTGCATTCTATAAAATATGCAATTATTATTCTTGATTCGCAATCAGTGACCCCAATTTTAATTTTAAATCAGAATGTTGTGTGTTAGCTACGTTATTTTGAAATTGAGATCAGTGATTATGTACGTACTCGCCGTCTGTGATATAATTGTCCACGTTTTCGTAATCAACCTATTTTGAGACATCGTTTTTCAAGCTTTTGGACTAATGAAGTGTGTGTTTTAATATTTGGGTGCATTCGTGAATCTTCCATCCAGATTCTTTAGATTCAGATTTAATAATTTAAACAAATCGTTGCCTAGTATCTCAAATATCCGTGCAGGTAAAGCGTCGGTTATAATGATATTTGTGGAATGAAATGAGTAAATTGAAATTTGGTAATTTCGATCTTTTGCACTGATTTAACTTGTCTGTTCTGAAGAGTCATGTAATGAGAGATGTGAACAATTTAGAGTGTGTTTCTTTAAATTTTGGTACATATACCTTTTTTATGCCTTTAATATATGACGTTTGGAACGGATGCTGAAATAGAGTTCTCGATTACAAACAATTCACTCTTACTGAGCAAAATCATACATTCCTTATGAGTCTCTAATTTTATTGAGAATATTTTAGTGGTATTAATTGTGTACATAATCCTTCAACCTCGACTGGGGTGTTACACCCACGAATTTGAACAGCTATGGATACCACACAGATATCTGTGTCGGCCAATGTGAATAATGGACATATGGAGAAGAAAGTAATAAATATTTCAAAACCCCGTCTTCCCTCGCTTTCTTAAAAAAAACTATGTACTCGGCATTGTAACCTTTCCAAACTTTTAACATTGCAAAATCTTTGCTGGTCATTTTGTCTCATCTTGTGGGTTGGGGCCCTTGAAAGACTACGTTCGCTTTTAGGGAAATGCGGTTCCCACAATTGTGATTAAAGTGAAAGAGCAAAAGAGAAATTTGAACGTTTCTCCGCAATTCCGTGACAATTATATTGTAAACTTTACACTGAAGACTAATGGTAAAATAATTAAAAGTGAATTTGTAATTTGGGGAATAAATTTGAAAAACGTGCCGACAATATGAATGAAAATTCATCCAATTTTTAGTGAACTAATTTTGCTTAATACTGTAATGAGGTACACTGAACTATCTCTCACTCGTTTTTAGTGTTACATCAAGTTTAAATGAAGTGGATAAGGGTAAAACGCAAAATTGAATGAGCGTGTTTATTCAATTGCCTCTTTGTCTACATTCAACAAAATTAACCTTATCACTTTAATTCCTTATTCCAGTACAAATTTCACATTACTCATTGATTCCTATGTGTTTTATTATTAATGTCTAGGATAAAAAATATATGCAAATATGCAAACAAGAAATAAAAACACAGAACGAACCTTACGGTCATTGAACATTTCTTTTATAAAGTAATCATAATTAATCAAACAAACATTATATTAGCAAAAGGATTTTTTGCAAGATACACTGGCGATTTGATCGTTCAGAGAATTTTTTAAAAAGTTTTTCAGTGGAAAGTCGACAAAAGTTTGTAAAATCATAAAATATATGAAATTGTGTCAGTTGTAGATGTGATTTAATTCCTACAGTATGTGTGTCCAGTTTGTGAAGTAAGTCTATAACAAATAACACCTACTTCCTGTACTTAAGTTACAAAATCATGCATACATAAATAATGCAGCTATATTTATGACTGTTGAAATTATTGTTAAATTTTTTTTACAGAGTAGTTTAATATTACATCCAAAAATATTATTTCAGTTGGAATTATCAACACCAGATACAAACTACCTCAAATTACGTAGTGTACTTGTTAGCAGGAATTATAAGTAATAACAATATAAATAAGAAATAATGAACTATTGCATTTTTTTTTACAAATATGTGTCGCCAATTAATTCTCGCCAATCTGAAATCCCTTTTCACTCTAACCAATGGACATTACTTTGATAAATGTGATGTACGTTTAGACTTCCCTGGTTTACACAACTTGAACAAAAAACGTGTGAATGAGGATGAAATATTACTTTGCCGAAGTATCTTTGAGATGGGTAAAATTTGTATTTTGAAATTATTCAAATCCTGTAAGTTCAAAACGGCCAAAGACTTTGGTCATCCCTGATATAAGCGACCCGTTGTTTTGCCGCTCTTCTGTGCTTTTCGCGACGTCTTCACTTCAAACTTTCTTCTCTTCAAGAACAAATCAGACTGGGAGATTAATTGTATTTGACTTCCGTCCCGGTCGAACAAAAAGCACTTGACAAAACATGCCTCGCTTCCTTAAATAAATTTCGGTTCTCGTCTTAAGAAAGGCTCTCTATCTTCAGGTCTGTTTTCAGATGCTTTGTCTTACTTTGTCATTTCTGGCTCTCTCATCTTTTTTGTCCGAATACTCACAGCTTTAAGGAAACATCGACTTTATTCCGGGAACAAGGCAATGAATGTTACCGATGGACTATGATTTTAAGCAATAATATGTTATGTTACTATAGTTTGGTTAATAGTTTTATATAGTGTTTTATATAAAAGTTTAATGAAGATAATTTGCATTTTCACGGATAGAGAATTTTCTTTCAATTTCAGTTCCATTTTAACAATATGCAGTTTAAAATTTCAATTTGTCCTAATTTCCAAAAATGTCTCAATTTTCTCTCTTAGAACTAATATTTTTCAAGAAATCAACATAAGTATAGAAATATCCACGTACAATAGAATTTTAAAAACATTGATGACTGCTATAAAAACGATATTGAATAAAAGTCTCTTGTTGTTAACTTCATCTATCTTGCAGTTTTTATTTAAATAAATACAAATCAACTGTACTAACTCGCATCTGTTTGTGTATTAAACCAAAAACACACACGAGATTACTAAATCTCATTAAAATACTTAAAAAAATAATTTCGTTAAAATACTTATTTACCAAATATTTTAAATCATCCAAGCTACTAAAGCCATTTAATACATACGTGTGTGTCTCCATAAAACAACTACTGTGTTAAATCTTTTTTTTGGTTGCGGTAGCTATGCCTGTTGTAATTGTGGTTTCAAGTTATCAAAAGGTAAGAAAGCATTGTATAAAAGTGGAAATTTTCTATGCGTACAAATTATCGATGATTGTTGACCGTGAAAATGTTGGAGTAGTCATATGAAATAAAGGACATTATATATTTACAACCAGGAAATCAACGGTTGGGGCTAATTCACTCATTTAGCTCTCGTACAATACGAACAATAGGTTCACATCTTTCTAAAATGAGATTTTTAACACATTTGTTCCAATTTCATTACTATTTCTAAAAGTATTGAAAATGACGCCCAGAAAACATGATCACGAAGCTCAAAGAAGTACAAACAATATCTACCCATTCATTTAGAGCACAAAATCAATGACCAAAGGACAAACCCAATTAATTGTTATTAGGTAATGTCACATGTTATGCCACATACACGAAAGACTGTGCTTCAAATGTAGTTTTAACAGTAGCAATCAAAACGCAGCACCAAACAGACCCAGACCAGCCCATGAGCTTGTGGCTGTTCTTTGCAAAATTATCTCAGTTTGATCTTACGGTGGGGACCGCCCACTCCGGTTCCATCCTCTTCACATACCACACGGTGAAATCGTAGGAAATTTGCCGAAGATTCGAGAAAAGTAGCGAGCAGGGAGTGCGTGGCGCAGGGAATCCAGGGGCGGACGCCGAAGTGCTGAGATCGCAAGCGCCTTCTCGCCGGCGTCGCCGGAGAGCGGAGTAGTCGGCGAAGGCGGAGGAGGAGGCGGCGGCGGTGGCGGTGAGGTGCCAGCGGGTGGAGGAGGCGAAGTTGGAGGCGGAGGCGAGGGAGGAGGAGGCGTCGGCCGCGGCACAGGCGGCGGAGGAGCGATGCAGGAATAGGAGGCGATGGAGGCGGTGGCCGCGGAGACGGCAGCGGAGGTTGCGGTGGAGGCGGCGACTGAGGCGCAGACGGTGACGGAGGCTGAGGTGGCTGTGCAGGTGGCAGGTTCAGTGTGGTGGCAAATGCGGCGGCGGAGGTGGCAGCGGCGGAACCGGCGGCGGTGGCGGTGGCGGCGGCAGAGGCGGTGGAGGATGGCGGGAGCGAAGGCGCCGGAGGTGGCGGTGGCGGAGGCGG
>BOPP01000056.1:3489455-3542639 GCA_017312745.1 Gryllus bimaculatus
GGATCAGGTTTGCGTACATTACTGAAATTGGGAATTTATGAAATGGCAATTCCTATTGAAGGAACTTTGGAAGCGACCAAAAACGATAGATATCTAGTGTAAGAAAAAAGTCCTTAGGATTAAAATTAGTGGAAAGGAGAAGACATTTCTTACATAATATGTGTCTCAATAATTTTTCTAGGGTACAATGGGCTTTTATTGGTTTTCTAAAATAGGGTTATATATTTATTGTAAAAATTAAGAGGCGTTGGTTTTGAAGTGTTTATTTTTTCATTAGCATTGTTGTAGTCACATTTGCAATCATCGCAGTGGCTAAAAAATACAAATATCAACTACATTTTATTATTTATCTCATTTAATTTATTTATTATTTATTTATTTTATTTTATTTATTTATTTATTTATTTTTTATTTATTTATTTATTTATTTATTTATTTATTTATTTATTTATTTATTTTATTTATTTATTTTATTTATTTATTTATTTATTTATTTATTTTTTATTTATTTATTTATTTATTTTATTTAGTTATGATTGTGGGTGATTTTGAGTGATTTATTTATTGTTATTCTGGAGAGAGAGAGAGTTATGTTATTATGTATTTATTTTTGTGAGTATTTTGTTTCATGTTGTAATGTTATTAGAATTTATGTTGTTGTTGTTACTATGTTCTGAAGTTTGTATTTTTGTATTTATTTGATATTGTAGTATGGAGAGATTTCTGTCTCGCTCTCATTAGTGTCTCGCTCATTTGATCTTGTTATTATT
Organism: Gryllus bimaculatus; assembly: GCA_017312745.1. Taxonomy (NCBI): domain Eukaryota; kingdom Metazoa; phylum Arthropoda; class Insecta; order Orthoptera; family Gryllidae; genus Gryllus; species Gryllus bimaculatus. Next base: position 3,490,226 of record BOPP01000056.1, read on the forward strand.
TATTACGTGTATTCTCGTGACTCTCTCACTCTCTGTGTGTGACTTAGAGATTGAGAGAGATAGATGTAGAGGCTGTGAGTACTCACTTTAACGAGGGACGTAGATGAGATCAACATTGACTACTGTTTACCTCGGTAGCAGAGTTTGACTTAATAGGTTTCTTGTGTCATAGATAGAGAGAGAGAGATGTATTCTCAGATCGCGCAAAAGTAGTTTGGCAGTCTTTGTGTCTTGTTATGGCATTGTTGTATAGTCCTACTTTTTTCTACTCTCGCGCTTATATTCTGATGATTGGTGTGTGAATGAAATCGGATGTAGGAAGGAATATAGTTGGGGTTTGTTTAGAGTGCGCGCCACATATTTAGATGAGGTTTGTATATTTTTGTCATTTTTGTACCATGAAGTGGCCGCAATTGAAAGGAAAGCGGAGTATGGAAAACATAAGACGACACCACGTCTTAAATCTGATTTTATCGGATAGATGATCTTACAATGACGTGAAATACCACGCATCTACCCAACGAGAATTATTGTTGTTCCTTGTTAATTACTTATCACATTGTTTTTTTTGTCGTGTTGGTACTTCGCGTGAATTTTAATGCAATATTTGGTTTGCAGGACTAATTTGACGTAACAAGAGTAGCTTGTGTGGTCCGACGCGGGGTCGTGATGTCGTACTTTTCGGGTTGGGCGGCGGTGTGTAGGCGTGCAGAGGGACCCGCATTAGGGAAAAGGGCGCTCTCCCAGCGGTAGCTGGCATAAGGCAAATAACAAGAAACCCATTTGCGATTGTGTATTTTGCATTTGGCGGGGAATCGCGCTTCGCAAGGCTACTTGATTTGCACCCGTGTTACAACATTTGGTGGTATGGCTTTTAATTTTGTTCCGGTGCGCCACTCTAGAATGATAGGTGGTGGTCGTATTTAGTGTAGATAGCTGTATAAGACGATGTCGCACGTTATCCGGGAGAAGAAAGGCAAACGTGTGTGAGAGATGTGTCTGGTGAATACTTTAGAAAATTTAAAAAGCATTGTTTAGAGAGAGATGAGTGTGGCTCATGGGGGGTGGGTGAGAAGGTTGATAGATTCAGTTTAATTTTTACTTATTCTAACCTTTTGACTGACAAAATCGGCGTCCCGGTAGATTTAAATGGCTATTCGTGGTCAGAAGAGTTTTACGAGATTTGAAAACTGATTATCTGGATTATCTGGAAATTGGTTATGATATTGAAAAAATGGTTTTCTTTGTATTTAATTTACAATGGGTTTTTTTGAAACATTCTCTTGTAACACGAAAAATGTTAATATAATTTAAAGGAAATGCATAATCAATTTTACATTAGAATTTCGTTCACCTCGTTGAAACGTAAAGATATACGAGTATCGTATTCAGAAGAAATTTTCAATAACAATGTATCTGTATTTTTCACATACAAAGATACTACTACAGTTGACACACTCTAATGATAATCAATTTGTATCTACGGTGGAATTGTTTTTTTCTGATGAAATATTGAAGCAGAGCTTCTTTAATTTTATAAGATTATCCGGTTTCAAGTGGAAGAGAGAGGAAGACGAGTAAGGCGCAGTCGTACTTAAAAGCAAGGAGGCAAATAAATCATAAAATTATTTTCTTATTTCATTTTAAGTTTGATGTTTTGGATGATTTTCAAATATTTTACTGAAATTCGAAATTTTGGAATCTCCAGATCGGTAATAATATCGAGGAAGGAGGAAGGGAAAGAGAACGAGAGCTACGGGAAGAAAGAATAAGAAAGGAGACAAGACAGAATACATGTAAGAAGAAGAGCAAGAGAAGAATAAACTTTTGATAGCATATAAGTGGTGTTTTTCAGCTTCTTTATGCTAATGTGTGTTTGCACTATTATTTTTCCTCTCTTATGGAAGCCGCTCGGTCGAGAGGACGAAATAATGAAAATGGCAGAAGATAAACTACAAATTAGAGTTTCGATTGAGGGAGCACAGTGAATTTTTATGTGTTTTGCTGTGAAGTACATGTCGCTTGTTCTTTAATGACAAACTTTACTTTTATGTTGATATAACTTTCTACAGAGGATACTTATTTTATTCTCCCGCAGCACTTGAGATGAATTAAATAAGGAAAATAGATCATGAATCAAACCCCATTTGGATACATGGCGTTAGCTATGAGTATTTGTTAGTTATTTGACGGAGAAGTATAATTGGAAATGACGACATGGATAAGCTGTGAGGTCCTTATTAAATTGCGAATGGGATTAGTGAGTAACATATATTTTGCTAAACTGAACATAACTTATTTTATGAATATTCTCTAATGCTAATTATAAATTGACTAGAATAATAACAGGATGTATCGTTTTTGCGTTTGAAGTGGACACATTAAGCCGTTGAATCTCACATGTTTAACATAAACAAGTAATCTGGTACGCTTACTGGCTCTTAAGGTTTAATGTATTTTTTATAATGTTTGGAAACATGTTTAACGTCTTGTATTTTACTCGCTTGTTATTAATTGACTATTTTTAATATATGCAGTAAGCTAAAGTCTAGAAAAAAAGTCATTACACCGTAAATTAATATAGTCGAAGATATTCAATATTTGACAGGCCTAACATTGGCGTCTCTCTAGCAATTCATAAAGAGAAACAGCACAAGTGTGTACGCCGATTTACATTTTCCAACTATGGTTCGTCTAACAAACTATCCAGGAGAAAAAAATTATCTAATGACATTGGGTGGTATATCGCAATGTCTCCACCTCCAGTCATCTTCGTTGATCGCGTAGCAACAAACGCTTTGACATCTGTCGATATCGTTGGCGAGCATTAGCAACGCAACTTCCGACGACAGTGGGCAATCACGTGCATGGCTACGTTCCGTGCTAAGTAGCCTAGGGTATGGTTCATACGTTCTACAATGAAATTATCGTCAAACGGATAATAAGCTTGAAACAAGTATATACTTGGACGGTCGAGTCATGGCGCTTCTCTGGCGTACCGATAAAGAAAATCACAAGAATTATGGGCATACAATACACAATAACTCTTGGTTCGATGTGTAAGACGGCCAACGACAGCAGAATTTTGATAACGTAAAGAAAAAATTAACGTATCATGGATGAATACAATTAAAGCTGGCGATGATTTCAGTCCGTATAATAAAATCTTTATCGCACGACAGACGGTCCGTTGGTTCGGGTCGAGGGATTTCTTTCGAGTATCTGTAAGTATTTTTTAACAATACAGGGTTTAATTTTTAGTTTGTAATAATTGTGTTTCAGGGTTACTGAAAAGAAAATTCCCCCTCCCCGGGCCAAGAGATCGAAACGTCCTTCGTTGGAAATACACTTTTTTCAATTATGACTAGGGTTCATGTTCTGCTATTTGGTTATAACTAAAGACTTTGTCTTCGAAGAAACGTTTCACATCTAGATGTCCTTCCTGAGATCGGTACATCAGAAAATCTTACTTGATTACAGCGGCCGCGGGCGGTCGATGTCCCGTTGAGCGAATTGGGCCGCGCCGCTCCAGCCGGCTGCGCGCGAATGACAAACTGGCACGACGATGACCAGGTAGCCGAAGATGGTGCGAGCAGGCCGAGGAAGAACCTCAAGCGAAGGCGGAAGAGTCCCGCTGCCTGCGGTGCAAGGTCATTGGGCGCGGCGGAGGCTGCGAGAAGGAGAGCGGCGGGCTTCGCGCTCCGCCTCGCGTCGCCCGCGCGCGCCAGCACAGGCGCCGCCCCCGCGCCGCTCCGGCCGCCGCCGTCCGCGCCCGCGGCCGGTGGCGCCGCCCGCCCGCTCCATCGACCGCCCGCAGCACCGTGTTGACCAGCCCGCCCGCCGCCACTAGGTCCCGCTCGGCGTACGGCATCTGGTGCTGCACCGCCAGCACCGCCACGTACAGCCCGTCGCCCAGGGCCACCACCAGGTAGGTGTAGAGCAGCAGCAGGATGGAGCTGCACATCTGCTCGATGGCCGCGCAGCACTCTTGCAGGCTAAAGAAGAGGGTTCGCACGCCCAGGATTTCGTCTTCGACGTCGGGCGGGGCGGCGACGAGGATGTGGACGTGAAGGCGGGTCCTTACGGAGGCTCGCTTCGCTCCCACGGAGTACTCGCTTTGGAACTCTGTGAAGAGCGCGTTGCCCCGGTGGAGCCTCTGGACTATCTCCCACGTGCGCTCATCCACGAGCAGGAAGTAGTGTTTGACAAGAACAGCGAAGACGCAAAACATATGGACAAACAAACCTACTATGTAATTTATCAGTGACCAGTGTACGTTAGGGATGATTAACAATGACAGGGACATCGGGAGAGACAGCTGCAAAAATATGAGTCTCACTGAATAAAAGAGAACTAGTAAACCTTGCACACCGACCACTGCAGGAAATCGTGCTAAATACGGCAGTGGCCTGAATTCCCTACCCAGTTCACCTTCGATAGATGCCATGAGACGCAAAAACCTTTCCCATTTGTACATTCTGCGACGAGTTACAGCAGTCACCATCATGTACAGCGTGAATATGACTCCAATGGACAGGAGCGAAACAGGCACTACGAACGTTATAATCGTTCTTTTGTAAGCATATAATTTGATAATAAGATGCGCGTAGTAATGGAGGGCGAAAACAAAAGCGATCAAATGAAGGCAGAAAACTGCTGCTGTGCCGATGAGCGCTGCCCGCGACGGCACCAACCTCAGAGGCGGCTTTGCGGTGTACGGGCCCAACCCCAAACTCCGCCCAATGCGCAGAAGTAACACAACTCCGCGAAAGGCGCGAGGTAATAGTGTTGGTGCTGCCATTGTGCTTTGGAAATGCCTTCTCCCAACAACTCTTCCAAAGACCGGTTAGAATTTTTTTTTTCGAAAAAAGAAAGCTGTGTCCGAAGGATATGAGACCGTCGTTTGTATTTGAAGTAATTACAAATTAGGCAACTCTATGTGCATATAAAAATAATTAAATATCTGAATATTCATAGGACGATTTGAAAATATTACAAAAAATACTTTACAGTCAACCAACAAGTGATTAGAGTGTGATATCTGTAATATATTACGGCGTTTCAAAATTTGCTTTCGACAACTTCCACAGGTATTGCAATATTATTCATTGTCTCTCACCAGTTGTAACAGTTGGTGGAATATCATTGAAAATAAATTTTTTGTATCCGAAATATGTTGCTATTTACATGAAATTAATGATTCTTGTGGTTCTAAATATTATTTTCTTTTTCACTACTTCGTTCAATATATCTCAATAATTATTAACGCTGTGTATAATTATTTACATTTGCTTTGAAAAAATAAGTTTTTCCGGATATCATATAACACAATAATGATATGGTCTTTTCATTACTACAGATGATATCTAAAAACAGTAAGAACAACCTTGTTTCTTGAAATTTCAAATCACAAGAGGCGAAAGTTCTTGAAACGCAAACACCACGCAGTAAACTAACCCAAAGTATGTTCTATCGTTTCTACTTGACCCTGGTTCAGATACAAACCTTTTACATCGATCGAGGAAGATGTTCTTATTGTCAGGACAAGAGGAAGTTGTCATTGTACTGCACATGTGATGTCCTCTCCTCGAAACATGTGTACTCAAGGTGCTAATCTGCACGTCAGCTCATAGATGTACATCTTTCCTCATGTCAACATTCACGTTACGGAGATCCCATCTCATGTTATCGTTGCCACTAACTGCTCTTGACCTAATTACTCAGAGACCGTTCATTTTGAACGATAAGCACGTAAGTTCAATAGGTCATCAAATGGAAACCCGGGAATATGTAATTCATTGGTAGTTACTGGTTGGGCCTTTAGATAAATTTTGAACATCTGGTGCAGATTATGAGTGAAAATTAAATTGATTATTATTTACTGGAATTAATTAGGCTTTAACATATACACAGTAATTTTAACATTAACATCAAGAAAATTAAATAATTTAAATCTCAACCTTTAATTCAGGTAATTTTTAACGTTATAACATTCTTATTTGAACGAATCCTTATTATTCAAGCAGAAATTTTAGTTTTACAACAAACTTAAAGTAGTGGAACTTAGTAGAATAACATTGAAAACAATAGAGATCATTTAAATGTTGAGATAAAGACGTTATAGGATTACATTTTCCTTTTTAATTGTCTCTGAAATGTAGATCAACCTAAATGTAGATCAATAAGACAACCTAAAAAAGGTAGTATGCAAATATTTGTAATTTATATTTATCCAACTATTTATTTTTCTCGATATACTGCCAGAACATTTTTTTGTTTGAATCCAATTGTTAAATACCAATCACCTCGAAGATTCATTAGCGGCTGAGATTTCTCAGGGAACAACTTTTGTCATTGCATAATTTCCAATCGGGAGGTCTTAGGATTTTGAAACTCAGGATGGCAAACTTTCGACCTTTGCTAGATACATCATAGTCATCAGATGTCTCGAGAACAATTCCAGTGACCGGTGTTCCATAGCTTCTCCGATGATTAACAGACTTGGATTCAAACAATTAGTTAACAATTGGATTCAAACAAAAAAGTGTTCTGGCAGTATATCGAGAACAATAAATAGTTGGATAAATATAAATTAAAAATATTTGCATACTACCTTTTTTAGGTTGTCTTGTCGGAGCAGTATCATAAAAATCTTTCCTTCGTCATCGAATTGGCAAGAGTACGCAACATATCAGAACGTGTTATGAATACATTGAATGTAGACGGTAAATTATGATAGCATCAACTCTTTCCTACTAATAGCTCAGCATCATATCTGGTAGGATGTGCAGGTGATTTAAAAAAATGTTGGATATTTCATATTTCATATTTCACTCTAAGTGTAATTCGACGCCAAAAGCGACTGATACTCAACTTTTGTGTCAATTCATTAAGCAAGTAATACGGGAAACGATTACAATATTGATGTTAGCATTTATATGTAGAAAATTACACAAATACATATAGTTATTGTTGAAAACATGTATCCAGCTACCGAATACAAAATGTTTTAAATGAAAAAAGTTATTCAAAATCGTGGAATATAATAATACTATACAATATTTACAACAACGTTTCTCTGAATTACACAATGTATACATTTATATTCTATTATGACATTTTAGTGATATTTTAAATCACTTTCAATGCATTGCAAATGTGGTTGGCTTTGAAATCCTGTATTTGTCGGCTATTACCTCAAATTGGATCGCGAATAAAGAGGAGAACTCTGAAAGACGCCTACCACTTGGTGCTAAACTTATTTGACGCATTTGCATCAGATTTCGGCAATATGAAAAAAACCCACCGAGTTCACTAACAACGTCGTGACAAGCCTGCAACTTGGTGTGAACGCCTCGAAGCGACCAGAAAGTGACTTGTTCTACAATCCAGAGATTCATTTCAAAGGAAACAATTAGTTTAATGCAAAGAAATTGAGTGAACATATTGGGAGCGTAGGCTTCCGTGGCCGCAGTCGGAATTTACTTGGCTGTCCGGGTGACGCCGCGTCCTTGGCGAAGGTGCCGACGATTCGGTCGCCGTTCTGCGACCTTCCTTAGGGCGTAATGCCTCAGGGCATTACAGGGCCCCTTCTCAGGGCATTACGCCCTGAGGAAGGTCGCAGAATGGCGACCTAAACGTCGACAGCTTCGCCATGGACGCAGCGTCACCCGGACAGCCTAGTAAATACTGAGTGAACATGCTTTCAATATTGAGTAATTAATTAGTAATTTGAAGGTTGGCGGAAATGTCGAAGTATCGTCGTTATGACAACACAACCGCATCTCTCCGTGAGAGGCGTATGGAAAAGCATCATTCATAACCGCTATTCACTAGCAGATCTAATGATTGTTTCGTGGAGAGATCTTTTCTTCGAGGGTGAATAATAATTCGTATTGAATTAATACGTCCTAGGTGAGAATTCTACTGATCACATTTGCATACTAACAGAACTTGATCTCAGAATTGAAGGCAGCACAAAAAGCGTCTAACTCTCCTTCCACACATTCCTTGTTTATAGCAGAAATATTGTAATTGATTGCACATTTGTATTGCTACCATATTTAGGATCACTCCGCACCTTCCATTATTGCTCTGTTCCAACGACCACGGGTGGTCAACACATTGGCAGCCACCGCCTAAACATCTTCAGGAGGTTCAAGAAGACCAGAATTCATTGCAATACAATACAGGATGTAATCTCACTGGTTACACCTGCAATACAATACCGTTCAGCGGCTGTCAGTGATGTTCCTTGCGACAACAGAAAAATTATTCCACCGGCCAGGGGAGTCTAACGTTTTCTACAACCACATCAAACTCTGATGACCGTGCAGGAGCAATTAAATTCCTCTGCTCGCGAAAAGATCTGCCGCACATCTCCTCTCCCAGTCTCTGCCCAATGCCACATCGCTGATCAATGCGAAAGTAGTCGACGCCACTGCGAATCATTGGAAGCGGATAAACCCACTAAAATTGTGTTGAGTGAAGATGCCGTGGAAGCCACTACACACCTTGCGTTAGCGAGCAATTAACCGTGGCCGCTCGCGAGCAGATCTGCTGCGCGTCTTCCGGGGAGAACTGCACCGCGAGGACCATGTACCCAAGAATGCTCCCGAACAGCTCCACGAGGGAGCGCAAGTAGACCGGGAACAGCCCCCGGGCAGTGACGTGCCCGGGCTGCGCGGGCGGCTGCTGCAGGAAGAGCGTGGCCTCCCACTCGTCCCTTCGCCACTTGCAGCTCCGTTGCTACGCCGACGTGCCAGCCAGCCACCCACGCACATGTGCACATTCCCACTTTCGTCTACGACGCCACCGCCGAAGCCACTAGATGGCGGCCGATCATGTCGGACCGCATATGCATGTACACGAGGGTTACTATCAGATACGTGTACGTTAGGAGAACATTAGGACCGAAAATGTCGTCAAATAAACTACATATGTTTTACGTTTTTAAATGCATGATGCGCAAGCTGCAGATTTTGGTTTCAACGTCGTGTGGATCCTTAACGGTGGTTGAATTATGTCTATGAATATAAATAATGTGCCTAAAACGTTTATTTCCTTCTTTTGACTTTGATATTATAAATTCAACTGCATCAACATTCTGTATATATTTCGTAATTTCCAAGATATTATTGTTTAATGTGTTGATATAATATCTAACTAAAGCGACTGGGCCATAAAATAGATTATTCAAGGTGCCCATTATATAATGCAGAATAGTCCAGTGAAAAACAAGTGTAAAGTGTACGTATGGTGATTGCCATACCAGAAAAGTAACAATACTTAGGCACATACCAATGAAAATGATTTGCACTGTAATTACTTCGGAAAGTCTGGTCGTGAAAGGAAGCGTGGATTTATCGCCATGCAGGGAATTCCAGACATTTTCCAGTAGTCGTAGCAGTTCTTCCACTTTTTATGAGTTGATTCCATTGTGAAGTTGCGAGCGGTCCAGATAGCAATTGAAACGCCAATTACTTGCGCAGTAACTGGTAACGTTAAATCCATTAAATCATTCTTCAAATGAAAGACAATAACATATGCACTCGTCAACACTGTTATTGCGAGGTCTAAGCAGCTACGCTCTATTCGCAAATGCTGTTGAAATGAGAACGGAATGATGCAGAATACTCGTATATTTTGCAGAATAGTCATCAAGTCTAGCGTGGTGACAGAAACTACCTCAGGAACCACTTTCCCCCAGCTCCTGATAGTATGTTTGATGTTTCTTGTTATAAGTTAGTTTCATTCAAGGCTAGTTCATTTCATAAAAGACTATTACATATTTTAAGAAAGATGACTACTTTAAACGCGGAATTGTTCGGCAGATTTAACACGTAGTAAAGAATTAAATCTTGAAGAACGTAACTGGAAAAAATGTCAGAATGAAAATGTGTATTTTAATATTACAAACAATTTACTTTTACAAAAGATTTTACACACACATTTTATGTATATATATTGTGACATACCTTGAATGCGGTACTATTCACTACATTTATTTTTATAAGGAAAAGGTGTCATGGTTCATGGATGGGCTTCTGAGGGTTTGACGAGACCATTATAAAAACTTAATCATTAGTTTTATATTCATAATTGCCCGTCGGACGGTTGACCTTCGCTTGGGGGGCCGTGGCCCCAGCTCGCGATTTGAATGTATTTTAAATCGGGTATGCACTAACCCAATATCACTGTCCACCTATCCTTTGTTGGTTTTCTCAGTTCTCCCTTGCTGCACAACCTACCCTGCGGTCTATAGTTTTTACTTTGTCACCACAGTTCCCGACACCTATTCCGCTTCTTCAAGCTTACACTATTTATTACCGACCACTGTTACATTTAATTCACTCTCTAATTAAGTCTCTTCTATTATTTAACTTCATTATGTTCCTTTTTCACCGCGCACATCAACACCGCTCCACTCTCCATCGAGTTCTCTTTCTTACTAATTGCCGTCGTCTCGCCCGGTCTCGCCGCCTCCTCGCGCCTGACCCGTTCCCTGATGTTGTCCGCTAGTCGCCGCCGTTACCTCGCAATTCAAAGCACATGTGTATATATATATATATATATATATATATATATATATATATATATATATATATTGAGCTGTGTGTACATAGCTTCATATCGTGTTAACAATCAATTATGCGCTTTAATGTTATTTGGTATACATGTTGTGCACGATCATAGACAACGTTTTCAAAAATACAGATTTTTAGATTAGTCCAAGATAGTTCTATTGGTCATGTCATGGAATCAAATATATCATACTTAGATAAAATATATTTTTTCCAACTACTTGACATATGTTCAGCACACATTTTTTCACTTTCGACCACACATTGTTTCCACCAACAGAAGGATTAACTATAGGCTCTAACATTTCCCGTATTTTAGCTTAACTGTTTACGGATAATTTTGAGGAAAACATATTTAGTGGCTTGAACCCTCTCCTCAAAAACATTATTTATTTTTAGAGGTATGTCGATGGCATTATACGTCTTTGATCAGAAACTTCTACTCAATTGAGCCAGTTCTTCAATTTTGATGGAAATTGAACGTAAACATTCCTTGAATTATTGAAATTATTGAACTAAATATATTATAATGTTTCCTGACAAATCGTATTTGAATACTAATTGCAGCCCGATCACATGGTAGTTAAATTACTTTTACAACTTGTCAGTGATTTGCCCCCATTTATAGAGAGAAAGGTTGTAACCCTGGTTGTCGAAAAAGGCTCAGATTGATGTAAAGTGTGAGATTGATGCATGTTACAAGCTTCAGGGCGTAATGTATAGAGTTCACATTGACATCTTGTAGTTTATTCTATTAAAAGAATGTGTAAAACCTCACATTTTGCAACTGATATGAAAAGATAATTCTATTGGCTCTATTTCCGACCTCCAATGTGCAACAGTGTGATAAATAGAATTGGATAGAAATGTCGATGTGCATTACGACCTACGAAAAATTACTATTAATGAGATAAAAAAACTGTTAAATAAATATTCTTCACTAAAGGTCACTAACGTTTTTTTAACTCTTGAGTGTGAATGCACGTATTTTGACTAATTGAGATATGAATGGCCAAAGTAACGATAGAATCTCCGTTCTACATTAAGGCGGACTGAACTGGTCCTTCCCATAAGCTGAACAATTGAAGGCCGATGCACGCCAGCACACCTGCTGCACAGTATCAGTGGAGAGCTGCACCGCCAGGACCAGGTAGCCGAGAATGGTGCCGAAGAGCCCCACGAGGAAGCGCAGGTCGAGCGGGAAGAGGCCGCCGGCGCTGAAGTGCACGCCCTCTGCGCGCAGCTGCCACAGGAGCAGCGCGGCCTCCCACTCGGCGCTGCGCCGGCCCTGCGCGGCCAGCAGCAGGGCGTGCCCGGCGCCGGGGCCCGCGCCACCCGCCTGCGCAGCGGCCCACGTCGACCCGGCCACCCACGCGCCCGCCGCTCCGACCGCCACTGTCATTACGCCGCCCAAACTCATCACGATTAGTTGGAAAAACTCTATTTTGTACCGCGATGAAAGCACAACCATGTATAGTATGCCAGTCACAAACACCACCAAATGTGCATACGATAGAAGCAGAATCGGCCTGAAGATATCTTCGATTAGTGCACAAATCTCCTGCAGTTGTAGATGCATTTTCCGAATCGAACCGATTTTCTCTTCAATATAGAAATCATCTGTGGTCAAATTCGTTCTGTGACATTGTTCGCAAATACGATGATTTATTTGTGTACGAATTGACATTGTACAGTTTTTTTTCTTCGAAACTTCAGTCTCAAATAATTCTTTCTGTTGCACAGTTCTTGAAAGTTCCAAAAGATTTTTATTTATTGTGATAAAATAGTGCCTTGTTATGCGAACAAGCACGTAAAAGAAGTGGATCCAGAAGCACATTATATAATACAAGAAAAACCAATGAAAAACAAACAGGCTTGATGACTTCTGATTTATCTCTATCATGAGTATACATTCGCAACAGCAGAAACATAAGACGAGGAACGTCACAGCTAGCACTCCAGAGCGCTTTATTGTAAATGGGGTGTGTGAATCTTTACCCAGCGAATTCCCCACAAGGGCGAGTTGACGTAGCAATTTCTGCCATTTCTTGCGGGTCGAGTTGAGCCCCGATGTTGGAATAGTCCACAGCGGAATGAAGATGCCGAAGACAAACGGGGCAAACGAAAACGTGAACTCAAAAATGTCGCTTCTGAAATCGCTTGTGCTCAGAAGAACAAGGACGAACAACGTTTGATGCACGCAGAAAGCGACGACGGAGACGGCTAAGAATAGGTTACTTCGCTCGAGGCGAAGAGGGCGTTTCAACACAAACGGGGCCATCCCCAAATCACGCGCAATACGCAACATCATCAATAACCCTCGCATACTCTGTGGCACTAAATCTGAAGACATTTTCTAGCAGTTTATGGTGTCAGGTTTTTACTTTAAAATCTGTTTTAATGAATTAACTTTTTCAATGATATCTAATTTATAAAAGTCGTGAGCCAACAGTATTATTTTATCACAACTTTAATAACCGTATTTCAGAAAATCTTGCTTCAAGGAACAACTTCAGCACGTCTGGAGCATCACTTAACAACAGCACCGTGCATTCGTAGATCTTTCAAAATAAAGTAAACGTTTTTTCCAAACTTCCATCGAAAAATATGTTACACTTAGAAGAAAAATATTACAATTAATTATTTAATTTTGTTAATAGAATTATAATGTATTTTTTCATTTATTAATTATAGACTGGTATTGTTTTGAAATTACTTCTCGTCATACATTTTGTGTTTGCAAAGACGTGTTCTCTAAAGTCCATTCATTCATTTTCTAATTAGTGAGAGTGGCTATTGCCAATTCATTACTGAGAGAGTATTGCGTAGGTAATGATGAGAAGGTACAAAATTGAAGATGAAACAGGTTGTAATGACTTGTCTAGAGCAAATAATTGTCAATAACCAATTTCATTGGGGTTTTAAAGGCAAAATGTATGCATCAACTTTCTTAGTTTTTCCCATTTTATTACGGTCTACTAATTTGATAAATGCGCATTCCGTGTCGCAGATTGATTAGAGCGTTTAAAGACATCGGCATTCTTCAGTCGAACACAAATTAATAATCTGCACTCCACCGATCCTGAATATTTGACAGTTACGTCTGTTATTTATACTTGAAGGCAGGAAGTATACTTTTATTTTCTGGAACAATAATACGTTGTTAAGGGAAAGTTATGTAATGCTGCAGTAAAAATTTGTTTATATAATATGGTGCTCTAAGCGTATATCATTTCGTATTATTTATACTTTTTCATAAATTCAGAGTATTCAACGAAAATGAGAGCTACGCCATTATTTTAAGCGTACCTTGTTCAGTACGTAAATAATTTAATGAAAAAAACATTATAGCGGATTTTGAGAAATATTATCAATTGCATTTATTTCATGTACAAATTGGGCGAAAATTACTCATTTTCCTTTCTCACTACGGTGTAGCGAGAAAGTTATGTAATGCTGCACGTCGAATTTTCGACAGAAAAATTCGTATTAAAGGGCCCTGGTAACGAAAAAGTGGATAGGTCCAATTGCTAAATTTAGAAAAGACTCCTCTAAAAGGTGAATTCAGAATTTATGTTTTGTGAGATCTTGATACCGAAAAATTTAATAGCGGCAAAACTTTCATCCGTCCGTCTGTCCGTCCGTCCATATGCGAACAACACTAGCGACTAAGCAATTCAGCCCATTTTCTTCAAAACTGATATTTTTCTATCGATCTGAAGATGTCGTGGCCCCTTGAATTTGAAATAGACATTTTAATTTTAAAAATACTTTACATGAAGCCCCTGCGGTTTTTTAGAATTTTCAAAAAAGTGTTCCACTCTATTTAACTAATTTAGTTGTTGAATTGCATGAAAGACGTTCAAGAGAAATAATTTTTAATTTGTAAGTAAGTAATATTTGTATCAATGTAAGTAATTTTTTCGTTGAAAACTCTTATTTTTCGGAAATAGCAAAAATTAAAAGTTATTTCGGTGTCTTCCTATAACCACAATTATGAAGATATAGATTTATTCTGTTATGAAATACATACCTTAAAGATAGATTTTGAAATAAGATTTGAAATATAATATCTTTGAAATATATAATATTTCGAAAATTTGAGTACTTCTTGCATAGTTTTGCGTGAAAATACAAAAGAGAAAATTTGATCTATAACGCAATTAGTTTTCTTAATGAAATGTGTTCATCAAAAACATATCTTCAAAGATGATCAAGTTCAATTTTTAAAAAAATATCAATACTCTTGCAAAATTTTGTGTTAATTTTAGGCAATGTTTATTTTCTTGAAACTATTTTTGCTCTCTTGCCCTTACTAACGTAACAAGAGACGTATTATAATAGAGCGCCGGAAAACTACGGATTGTTCACGTAAATACTCTGATTGCCGGGCCCTGGTAACGAAAAAGCTGATAAATGCATTTGCTAAATATATTTAAAAAACTTCCATCACTAGTGCAGTCGATGGTAAGCCATAAGTGGGACCACTTTGCAAAAGGTGAGGTAGATTTTATTTTTTATTTTGGTTATATTGTTATTTGTAAATGTGATGCAAATTCAAAGATCATTGTGTTAGGTACGCCGACAACGGCGAAAGCAACAATTAGAATCGCACCAGCTGGTTACGTATAATTATGTTTCAAATTTCTAATTTAAATAACCCATTAATTTTTAATCTGATTAAGTTTCTCCATGAAGATAGGAAATTAAAGACAGATCATCATGTAGGGGTAAGGTTTAGGACGCTTTAAGGAGTTGGCCTAGCCCCAATGAAGCAAGCAAACTCGTTTTGTTATAAAAAAAATTTCGAATTTATTTATTTGATTTGTTTCGGCATGTGGAATAAGAGGATATTTCAACAAAAGAAAACTAAGAAAATACTTTAGTTGAAGAATTTTATCCGAATTGCTGGGAAGAAATGTACACGCATTAGGAATGTTAATTTTTATTGATTTTTATTTACACTCTCTGATGTCAGTAATTGCATAAGTACTGAACACCGCATCAGTTGACAAGCATTCCACAATTTAGTATTATACATATTCTTTGATTTCTTCCAAAGCTCATGTATTGGAAGTACTGCATCAATTAAAATGTTTAAGAGACGGAGTACATATTTTGCTGAAGCTTTTCTTCGTATAGTGTACAGTTTATCCTCCTGATAAACTGATTTGTGAGCTGATTTTAACTTAATGGGCCAATGGTATATTTAGTACAACTATTGAGTTTGTATCTACATATACTTTAACACTAATGATTATCGTCATGATCCATTTCTTGATTGGTTCAGTCAGCTTACACATTTTCTGACATTGAAATTCCCAAGGGATTAATTCACAGTAATATGTATTTTTGTAATAGTAGTAAGCAGTAAGATGTACGTTTTGTCAAAATACAGTTGCTAGTTATCTAAAAATACACATAATAAGAAACTATTCGAAGGTGACACTAAGTGACCTAAGTTTTCTTTTACTCAAATGATTGTACATTATTGTTTAATAACATTCGGTCTTGAAACTTGAAGCCTGTAGTACATCAAAATATTCAAACATTTTATTGGTTTTTAAAATGTTAAGTAACAATTTTCTGCTAAAATAACGAAAAAGGTATCAGAGCACAAAGCGAAAGAAACTTACCATTAATAAAATTTAGATTATTAAAAATACATGTTATAATGTATTCTGACACATGCTATTTGGAAAACTAAGTGTATCCCGATTACGTGACAAGTTAATTGGCTTAAAACTCTCAATTGATTTGCCTTCATTTATAGAACGTAAGGTGTGTATGTAAAACATTCAAAGTCAATAATTATCAAATTAAAGAACAATGTAATATTAACTTGGCTTGTTAAAAGCTTTGAGGCATTATATATGAAGCTCGCATGGACATCTTCCAGCGTATTCTATTAAAAGGTGTAAAGAAATGACTTTTGCAATTGATATGACGATGCCATTTCTATTGTCGCAGTTGTTTATCTAACACGTGCAACAGTATGGTTTATATAAAAAGAAGTGGATAGAAATGTGGAAGTGCTTCAAGTACGTTTCATGAAAAAGTATCGCGAACACTTATAGTTTTATGAAAGAAGTAGAGAGTCAAAGATTGAAGACATTAAATATATATTTTCACTGAATGTCATTCGATTTTTTTTAACTCGGAGGGTAAATGAACGTATTTCGACTAAGTAAGAGACAAAAGCCATATTAAAGATAGAAACCCTTTGTCAATTGATTCAACGCCGAATCGTTAAATTCGAAACAGGTAAATTGTCTTAACTGTCTTTTTTAGGAAAAAATCAAGAATTTTTTTTTGTAGAAATACACTGTTATGTACTTCCAGGAGGTTCAAACCGGTGGGTTGCAAGGGCGCCTTACGTAAAGTACGAACTCCGAATTTCGTGCTCCTTCCACGAAATTCCGATTTTCTAGGAAATTCGCTAATCTCAAATCGTTCTACATTAAGACGGACTGAACTGGTCCTTCCCATAAGCTGAACAATTGAAGGCCGATGCACGCCAGCACACCTGCTGCACAGTATCAGTGGAGAGCTGCACCGCCAGGACCAGGTAGCCGAGAATGGTGCCGAAGAGCCCCACGAGGAAGCGCAGGTCGAGCGGGAAGAGGCCGCCGGCGCTGAAGCGCACGCCCTCTGCGCGCAGCTGCCACAGGAGCAGCGCGGCCTCCCACTCGGCGCTGCGCCGGCCCTGCGCGGCCAGCAGCAGGGCGTGCCCGGCGCCGGGGCCCGCGCCGCCCGCCTGCGCAGCGGCCGACGTCGACCCGGCCACCCACGCGCCCGCCGCTCCGACCGCCACTGTCATTACGCCGCCCAAACTCATCACGATTAGTTGGAAAAACTCTATTTTGTACCGTGTTGCAAGCACTACTATGTACAGTAAACCAGTCACAAACACCACCAGATATGCGAACGAGAGAAGCAGAATCGGCCTGAAGATATCTTCGATTAGTGCACAAATCTCCTGCAGTTGTAGATGCATTTTCCGAACCTGAACGATTTTCACTTCAATGTTCAATTCATCTGTGACAACATTCGTTTTTTGCAAATGTTCGATACGATGATTTATTTGTGTTCGATTTAACATTGTACAGTTTTTTCTCTTCGAAACTTCAGTCTCAAGTACATCATACAGCTGTACAGTTCTTGAAAGTTCCAGGAGGTTATTATTTATTGTGATAAAATAATGCCTTACTAGGCGAACAAGAACGTAAAACAGGTGGATACAGAAGCACATTATGTAATACAAGAATGACCAATGAAAAACATACAAGCTAGTGGACTTATTTAGCAATGTCAGAAGTGTAGATGCTCCAGCAGAGAAAGATATGAATACGATTTCCACCATTATCACTCCAGAGCGCCTGATTGTGAAAGGGGTGCTTGAATCTTCATGTAGAAAATTCCCCACGAGCGCCAGTAATTGCAGTAGTTTCTGCCATTTCTTGCGGGTCGATTCGAGTGCCGAATGCGGAAGGGCCCACAACGGAATGAAGAGACCTAAGATCTGCGTGGCTAAAGGAAACGTGAAGGCGAAAACATCTCTTCTGAACTGGAATGCGTTTTTGTCTGTGGTCAGAAGTGTGAGGACGAACAATGTCGTATGAATGAAGATAGCGAAGACGGAGACTGTAAGGGCTAGGCGACTGCGCTCGAGGTGCAAAGACTGTTTATAGATGTAGGGGGCCATGCCCAAAGCGCGCGCAGCTCGCAACATAGTCATCAACCCTCGCATACTCCACGGGACTAAATCTAAAGCCATTTTCTGGCAACTTACGTTAGTATTTTTGATGACGTAAAGCTTCTTAAACAGTCTAAAGATGGAAATTAAAAAGACACATGCATATTATCGGCGTTCAATAAAGATTTTGAATACTCCATAAAGAATATTTTGCAGTAAAATTTGAACAACCCTTTCAAATGTAGCTGTGTAGGACCTTAACCTAAGTTTAATGCATTAGAGTTTATCGCAACTTTTATATCAGTATTTAATAGATCTTCATTTATAGAATACATTCAGCACGTCTGGAACTTCACTCATGACTAGAGACTTTCATTTGTGAATTTCTAAAAGAAAGTAAAGGTTTTTTCGCAGTCTGTCTTTGAAAAATTGATAATTTAATTTGAATATAATCTCATTCATTATTGCAGTAAATTATTCATTATTGCTCATGAAATTAAACTATATTTTTTCAATTAATAATAACGGCACTGAATTGTTTCGGAACCCTTTTGGAACATGTAATGTTGTTTTTGTTCTTTTACAAAGACATGTTTTCTCAAACTCAGTCATTTATAATATTTCATTAGTGAGAGTGGATATGAGAAATTCAATGGCAGCCATGAATGAGAGAGCATTGCTGGTTGTGCGTTATAAGGATAAATAGGTTCCAAATTGAAAATTAAACAGTTTGTAAAGTCTTGTCAAGCGTTGACACATTACACATTTATTGCAGTCTAATTAGCATAAATACTGCATCTGTTTGCTGAGTTTCCCTATTTCTAATACGGTCACCTATTCTTATGAAAGTGTATTCTGTAACTTTGAATGATTAAAAGCTTTTAGAGGAACCGGAATTCTACAGTGGAACACAGATTAGTTACCTATCCTTTCTCGAGCCTAAACATTTCTACTTTTCAGGTCTACTTTCTACTTCTGATGCGGAATCGTAGGCTTCTGTGGTCGGAGTCATTTGATGTCCGGCATAAACCACGTCAAACGTCGTCGAGATGCCGTTTCGGCCATCATTTTGTGGCATTCCTCTGAGTTATAAGACCACCGAAATTTTTTTCAGTTTTAATATTTTCCGTTACAATAAAAAGCCAATACTATTCAGATATGCTTGAACAAGGTGAAGCCAGCTATGAGAAAAAAACGTTTTCGATCACAGCAGTGATGTTCGATTCTTCAGCAAGACAACGCACGTTATCGTACTACTTAATAAACCCATTAAACCATCGAGAAAATGGGTTAGGAGGTATTACTCGCAACTTTTCTTGAACGATGAATTGAAGAAATGCGGTTAGAGTGGGCATATTAGTTACGAAATGTGACACTAAATTTTATGAAGCAATGCCAATATCTCGAGAATGAGTCATGCCTTCGCGACATTCTCAATTATTTGCATTCTAACTTTCTCAGGAGTTTGAGGTATCTCCTGTGATAGATCTTAAACTGCTTCGGATCATGTCTTTAGATTTTTGGAGAAAATAACAGATACAAGTTTTCACCTTCAAAAGAAAATTGTTTTTATTTCGCGCTACTGAAGATATACTTGGAATGTTGTCATCAGTGCTTGCTGCGAGCTTTTACCTTCAATTGTTTGTTGGCTCAGAGACGGGGAAGCAATCGTTCAAGAAAAGTTGTGCGAGTAATACCGTTTCATTCTCTTTACAGTCCCGTTGTAACACCATCCGATTTCCATTTGTTTAGGCCACTGAACGAGACATTACGAGAGAAGAAGTTCCAAGATAACGACAATGTTTAAGATTTTGTGAGAAATTGGTTCAAACACCAAGATTGATGTTTTTGCAGCCAGTATAAAAAAGCTGGGAATTCGTTGGGATATGTGCATAAATGTTGGTGGAGATTAATGGCAGCCTCTTCTTAGGATCCTTTCGGTCACATAATGCCAGCTGCAGTCGTAAGCATTAATGCACTCAATATAAAGTTTCATTTGGTATGTGTACTATAAGAATATAACAATGAAAGGTTTGTGTGTTTCTGCCAAAAACCACAGAGTTTCATTGCTTTTGGATTATTCACGAGTTTCTGAATATGTAACGAAAGTAAACACGCCTGTCACATGGCCGGAAGGTGCATAATTGTCTTTCATTGCGAGAATTGAAAATTTGTATTATATATGTTTTTGTATTTCCTCCATGTTCCTGAGCAGAACCATAGACTTATCTCTCGTGGCAGTTGGGAGCATAGGGTCCTTTAAATTTATGCAAAGATTGAAAATTAATAATAATAATAATAATAATAATAATAATAATAATAATAATAATAATAATAATATATATTTCAACTATGATAATACGATTTACATGGATATTTCTAGAAAACATTTTTCACGTGAACGTGATGACCTTATTGTATGTAACTAACTTGGTATAGAGTGGGCATTTATTTACCACAGCCATGTACAGGATAGCTCGCGTATATTGCTTTTGCCTGAGTTTTGCATAAATATACTTCATACTATCACTAATAAGTACATATACTCATGTTTATTTGAAAAAAGGCACAAATATAAAGAAATTCATGTGCAACATACTGACTAGAAAGTGAAGTATTGGAGCTTGCCGAAAATGGAATTTGCATTGACCCAGTACTGGGTGCTAGAAATAAAAATAATAGTTGGAAGTTATTTTTTCAAAAAAACACACCCTTTTGTGATAATTTTTTTACCAATTTTATACAATTGAACACATTCTTATTGTTGTTTTCTGTTACTTTTCTTTATAACAGGTCTATTAAAATTCTACACAATAAAATTCTCAGGTCCAATGCGATACAATAAAATGCATCTTAAGTACGAAACACATAACAATAATTTGAGTTCTAAATTATAAAACGCTGACTTACAACCTTACAGGGTTTCATTAAATAATAAATTCTAAGAACCAGTAGAACAGATCCCTCTTTAATGACATTTCTTGCCTTGTAAATCTTGACAATAGACAAACTTTACACGTTTTTAAATTTATCTAAAATATTTTAAATTTTCTTATTAACTTTTTGATTTATTGCGGCGCTTCTGGAATGATTCGAAGAAAATTAATTTATTATAAAACTGTGTGGCCTTCAAAAATTCTAAAACTTAAATTACATTTTATTTCAGTATTACATTACATTAAATTACATTAAATTACAAGTATTTCATCACCTTGTTTGTGATGTAATCAAACAAAGTAAAGTAATCCGCATTTACGTTGTATGTAAAGTTAAGAAATGGGATGAAGGTTGTTTTTACCATATCACTAGTTGACAGATACAGTTTTGAAAATAATTTCTTTAATGACGGATTGTAGATTTGAATTAAAAACTAACAACCGTATATTCCCATGTACATAATATTATAAAATAATGATCTGAAAAATATAGAAAATATTCCAAACAAAACGTTTTCAGTGAAAAGCTTATCAAAATCGGTTAAGTCACTCTTGATACGAACTCTGACAGACAGTAAGAAGTATGAGATTAACTGAACGGTTTTTTGTTTCATCTAAATGACTGTATTATGTTATAAAAATATTTATAAAATCACTCGTATGTTCTAGTTTTACTCGTGTAAATAAAAATTGGTTCAGTACTTAAACCCTAACCGAACAATTGTTGGTTGACTATTTAGTGCTTTCCGAACGGTTAAATAAAACTGTTATGCCAATGTTACAAAAAAGAAACCAATGGAGTGAACAACACAATAATACCATTATGAATAATTATGAGCTATTGTATTTTGTAATTTTGCTCTCTGGTGACAAACACTTTTTAGGAAACTGAAAATGACACAACCAGAAATTGTGTCAAGTGGATTATTCTCCTCTAATGAATCGTCGTCATTGTGATACAAATGAAACATGTATCTAATTTTTTTCGATACAAAGATACTGAACTAGCATGATACGAATTTTGCTGCCTAATTCATGGCGAGGGGCTTAACAATTTTGAAAATAGGCGAGAAAAGTAAGTTTCTTCAATAACTATTAATGGCCACACTTGCCGGCTTACTTTTTTACATTCATTTGTAACCGTATAGTATATAGAAATAGATTTGGATAAAAGTGTTGAAGCGCATTAGTTGTGGCGAGTTAGTCCTTAGTGAAAAAGGAACAGTTAGGAAAGATGGAATAGTTAATCTAGTGTGCCAGTCAATACCAGAGATTATTCCAATTTTGAAAAAAAAAACCTAAGTGAACATTCAGTATATCCACAGAATTTATCTCACTGTATGGGAGACTAAAAGCCCTGCTTCACTGTAGTAAAGATTTGAAAGCGCCGGACTTTGCATTTGGAAAGAGTTCAATTTTCCTTACTAATGTTTAGTTTACCCAATTTGCGTGCACGTCGAGCCCACGCCCGCATACACCGAGCAACTTCAAGCCCTGGGCGCACTCGCTGTAGAGAACTGCACCATGATGACGAGGTAGCCCAGAATGGTGCCGAACAGCCCCACGAAGAAGCGCAGGTCGAGCGGGAAGAGCCCGCCGGCGCTGAACTTCACCGGCTGCGCGCGCAGCTGCTGCAGGAAGAGCTGCGCTTCCGTCTCGGCCGCGGGCTGCCCTCGCAGAGCGAGCAGCAGGGCCGACCCGGCGCGCCCGCCCTGCCCCGCCCACGCCCCGGCCACGGTGGCCGAGCCGGACGCCCACGCGCCGACTCCGCCCATCGCCAAGTTGGTGAGCGACGCCAAAGCACTTGCCGCCGCTGCCGCGGAGCCCAAGCGGAAACCCACGACGATTGTGTACAGTGTCGAAACCAATGTCACCACCATGTAGAGGTACAATAACAGCAGGATAGTGCTGAAGATTTCGTCGATCAGAGAACAAACCTCCTGCAGGTTTAAATGCAGTTTCCGAAAGTTGAGGATTTGGACTTCTATATCCAAACATTCCTTAACAACCTTTGAATTACCACATTGGACGTAAATCCGGGTCGTACATTTTGCGTTATTTTCTCTCCAGTTGTGTATTTGGGTCGCAGGTTCATCGTCGTTCTGCTGAACATATCTTAAGAGTTCCACGATGTGAGTATTTAGTGTGATAAAATAATGTCTAACTAACCCAACTAAAAGGATGAAGAGGTGCCCCCAGACACTCATTATGTAATATAAAATAAAGCATTGACAAACAACTTGTAAGTTGTATTTTGAGTCCCAAAATACGTAAATCACAATTTCCCTTAAGTTTGAACAAGTCAAAAGGAATTGAACTATTATCACACCAGGATGTCTGATCAGGAAACTAGGTGTGTGCGCCTCGTTATCGAGCGAATTTCCCGCGTATGCAAGTAACTCTAACAGTCTCTGCCACTTCTTCCGGGTGGATTTTAGAGCCGAGTACGGAATGATCCACAACGGAACGCAAATGGCGGTGGCTACTGACGCAGCACGCAACGAGAAAGAGAGAAAATCGTTGGAGAAATTGAAACTATTGTCTGGAAGCATTAATGCATTAATGAGCAATATTGGATGAATGAGGAGCGTTACGCCTCCAATAGCGAGGGCCACACTGTTACGTTCTAGCCGCAGAGGCTGCTTGAAAGTGAATGGGGCCGTCCCCAACGCCCGCGCAATGAGCAACAAGGTCATCAGCCCTCGCTGGCCCACAGGCAGGACATCGAGAGACATCGTCCAACTTGCTTTTAAGAGTATGCTTTTGTGGTCGCACCAGTCAATACTTTAAACCGTTATTTTCTAACTATTTATAGTGTATGAAGTGTTTAAGATCGTTGTTTATGAAGGCGCATTCCTCCTAAAAAAAAAAGAAACAAATTTAGCTTCAAAGTTAATGAGCATTTTAAGAATTTCCATTGTCACTTACTGGAATCCTCTACTACATATTTAATAATAACAGTAGGGAACAAAAGAAATCATATCTCAAGGATTAAAATGGGTCATTTCAAAGGAAACAATCTGGCTGATTTCTGAAATCATTATGAAAAGTTTCTATCAAGCAAGGTTCAAAAGATAAGAAAATATTTAGCTTTTGAATTGAACAATCCTATACTAATTTCCGCATTGTCACTCCGGTTATGTTACTACCTAATTCTGTATGCATGCTTTATACGAAGTAAGAATAAGTTGAAAATGGAATACGCACATTAGTGCAATAATATAAAGCATTAAAATGGTTTGTTGATATTCTCCGCATCATTGTTAGAGCGATAGGCAATTATTTGAGTTTTTCATACAACCACAACTCAGGGTTCGTTATACAGAACACGGTGAGCGGCCCATGTTTTGTCCTGATCACAAAC
Organism: Gryllus bimaculatus; assembly: GCA_017312745.1. Classification (NCBI taxonomy): domain Eukaryota; kingdom Metazoa; phylum Arthropoda; class Insecta; order Orthoptera; family Gryllidae; genus Gryllus; species Gryllus bimaculatus. The sequence continues at coordinate 3,514,805 of BOPP01000056.1, forward strand.
ACGACAGCCAAAGTATAAAAAGACGCAAGTTTTGTAATATATATTCCTTTGAAGTTTGGGTGTTAATCTTCCACAGAAGTAACAGAACAGAAGTAACAGAAGTTATTGGTTGATTCGTACATTGATGATTTACATTTTATCGGACTGATTCAATTCTACAGATCATGTGACGATTTTAACTTCATAAAAATCACAAAATTGTAATAAATTAATGTATCTGAGGAACACGAAAAGCTGACATGACACGCACTGTGGGTACTGTTCCGCATGATACCGACTGACTCAGAATCTGCCACCCCAGCATTTGTATACTTGTATACTTAAGATAAGGTAAGGGGCTAAAAGAATTTCTTTCGGTGACTGATGCTCAGTGGGAAATATGAAGCGGCAGGTGTCTTGTTTTCAAAACATCCACTAAGACCTATTAAGACTTCTAAGACCAACTCGTAATTAAGCGCGTCTACCAGATGGCGTAGATGAACTGAACAAATTTTATCTTTAAGTAGATTTTATGCCTATTGATTCTACATATCTTACATGTGCAATTTAAAAGTATTTTCGTTAATCGTGGAATGCGGTACATTTAAAACTGTGACGTGAATGGCGTTTTTATTGTTGTATTCGTAATATATCGTGATAAGCCAAAGGACCCCACGATATTTTATAAGGGAGCATTTACATCAAGCGTGCAGTTATGAGGGTAGAAATCAAAGAATACACGTTGTTAGGGCAACAAATACACAAAGAATAGTATTCCATGTTTGAATGTCACAGCGGTGGACACGACCCGGAATACACGAGATGCGATAAATGTGAAGTAGGCTTTGAAGGTCGCGATTCTTTAGGAAGGTTAAAATATTCACTCTCTTAATATTTGCCGACCTGCACACATGTAAGTAACTTATGTGATGTGAATGTTAGTTTTCAATATAAAAAATTTTATTTGTAAATAATATTGAAGCGGGTAAACGCTAATTAGTGTTGATAGATTAGCATTGTGGAGGGTAATAATCGCGATTTTCGTTAAAGTAATTTGAGGCGTAAGTCAAATAGACACCGTATATCCGAAGGGATTTATGTCACGATAGCTCCGTAGATGGGGAGGATTTTTTAAGTAAGTTGGCTGTAGATAGATGGTCACGCTTATGGGTTTCACCCGAAGAACAGAGAGGGCCAGACGCGTTTTTGCCGAAGCACTTTTGATAGAAATCATTGAATTTAAAGTATAAAATAGTCGAGAACATTCTGGGAACATTTGATTATTTATTCGGACTACAGGCAAAACACTGTAACAGGAAGAACGAGAACATCGCTTGGACAAAGACGACAGCTGAGAAGTACAGTCGAAAAATCAGCAAAAAGCTTTATATAAAAACCGTACTGTACGTTTATGTAGTATATATAAAGAAATACCAGATAATTCTTAAACTCTAAAAGATATGTAAAATTTTCATAAAAATGTTAAATTTGGTTTTTGAAAAGGGAAAAAGCTGATAATTCACAGTATTTGCCATCACTTTAATACTTAGTTTGACACGCAGAACTTCCAGGAATCGTAATTCCCTATGGAACGTGCAGCAGGGTAGACGAGAACTGATGTATGTCAAAAACCATTTTTCAGTTTAAAAGTGAAATTAATATAATAATATTTTAACAATATAAAAATTTGTAAGTATAGCAGGGCAACGAAAAATATTAGTTACATTGATAAAATTTGTAGAAAAAAATATAAATATTACACTACGAATAAAATCGAGTATGATGCGTACTTTACCTTCCTGCAGATAAAAATCGTGTTCTCTAGTGTAAAGTTTCCTGAAAATATAATTATGCTTTCAAAAATAAACACTGAACTGATTAAATGTCCTTCAATCAAAATTTTTTGTAATCTTCACCCCTTTTTAGAAATCTCTCAACACTTCAGAATGCTGACAGCAGGGAAATATGGTTTTCTGCTATTTCAACCGACTGGTTAATAAGGCATAATAAATTGCAAGACTAACAATTGCTTTGTTCAAATTAAATGTTCATCAATGTCTGGAATATAGATTCGTTCGTTTTAAAATGTAAATTTGACTTCAAATTACTTTAAAAGCATGTTGTAGCTGCCACTTCATTTATCAAAATTAATTTATCAATATCAATAACGTGTTAGAGCGATATATGTTTATCGAGTAATTTGAAAACAATTGTTTCGAAAATTATTTACTTAAGCGTTATTTTCTCATCCCAAATTATGTATTCAGATAAGTAAAATAATGTACCTCATATGACACAACTATACAGATACTAACAATAACCGATACGAAAATCTTAATAAATGAAGTTCATTTATGAATTCGTTAATTATTCTAGACACAGCAATCAGCTGGTCTTACGTCGGACGTCATTGTCAACACGTCTGCTGTCAGAAATATCCACCTGCGGCATAACTGAGAAGAATTTCAAGTTGCCGAGCTCATAAGTCACTCTCTCTGTCAGTAAAGCTTTTCTCATAACTGGGTCATATGTTTGTAGATTTACTCTGGGCCTCTTCCAACAAATATGGATTATGCACAATAGTGCTCCCATCTAGAAGATAGTCTGCGAGCATTTGGGCAATCACTTTTCGAAAAGAAAAAAAGCTGCAGATTTATTGAATGGCCTGTCAGATCGGGTGATGTGAATTCGCTTGTTATTTTCTGTGAGGCCTTTTCAAGATTTTTGTTTATAAAAATTCTGTACGTCATGTTAACATTTTCAAACAACGTTTCAAAAATGGATTTAAACCATTGAATTGATATCCGGATTAATAATGTAACCAACCAAATTGTCAAGAAAATACTAATTTTAGCAAAATCTAAATAATATTTTAGGCACTAGACTTTTAATTGTTGTTCACTGTCTGTCAAGGACGGACAGACAGACGAATGATATTTGAAAAACACATTTGCTGTAAATCACAAAACAGGTTTTTCCTGTAAAAATTACGTAATCGATTTTCCACAGCATTACATAACTTTCTCCAGACTACGTGTATTTCTCCGTATACGTATGTGCGTGAGAAAGTAAAAGTCTCTTCAGTATAAGTAATTTTGAAATGAAAATATTTTAAAATTTTCAAAAAAACAGAGAGTTTATCGAAAATGAATCATTCACCATTTTTATTACAGTAATACTTCGTTCAATCCGAGAAAAAAAAGAAAAAAATTGGCACCGTTTCTGAGAAAATATTTTTGTGTAAACTCACCCATACTGGAATCACGGAAACATACTCGTCACGGATTCATATTTTTGAAAATTTAATCGTGATAATATTTAAAGATCTAGCCTTGAAGAACAGTTTTCAATTAAAAAAAAAAATTATTATAGGAACTGGTAGTTACACATAGACATCCGTTGTGGCCACCCACCATTAAATTTAATTGTCATCGGGGAAAGCTTTGGGTGAATTTTTCACCCAACATATCCATTAAATAATTGTCGAAAAAGGTTGTGGAAATCCACAATATGTGGTGAGCTGTCTTTATAATGATTTCTTTTGTAATCATTTTTGTAAATTACAGTCTAAGTGTAACGATGTTTATATGTATAGATGAAATATCCCTGAAGAAGAATCAGAACAAAGGATTCAAAACGCGTAAAGTTTAATAAGAATAAAGTGTCTGATTATTTACTGGTTCAAATTCTTCCACATTATGTACAGACATAAATCAATAGTCGAGTCATCGTGATGATAGTTGTAGTATAAACTAGTATATTTTATATTATTGATTGAAACTTTTGCAAATTTCTAAAATTGTAGGATTTTAATTCACAGTAAAAGCAAATTAGCATTTTTAAAAGCTTCATGTTACTTATCGTATTTTTAAAAAAATATAAAATATTTGTAGCCACATTTGAGAAAAATTTGTTTAGGTTGAAAGAGTGTTGTCGTTGAAAGAGTGGATATACCGTCAATAATAACTGGAGTTATACAAGGGGTTGTGAAATAGGCAACAGAAATTAACTACGTGACATAGATGTGTGCGGTTATTGATTAACAGTCGTGACAGAAATTACGTGGGTCAAGAAACTTTATTCCATTGCTTAGCAGACGACATTACATGATGCATCATATGACATGCAATTATGGAAATTAAAGACTGTTCAGGGTGTGAAGTAATACACCATTGCGTTTATTTTACGTCGCAGAAGCGTCAAAGGTACACAATCGAAACATTAAGTTTGAATACTCAAAAAAACAACAAAAAACATTATTTTGAAAAAATATGTGTTGATGAATAATACTTTGTGTAATTGTGTCAAAACATTGACTAAAACACGTGCGCAAAATTTGAAATTACTTGTCATCTCATTACACAAAAGTGTAACATGTTTTAGGGTAAATGCCTATTTTCAAACTCATCTCAAGATTCACATCTACTGTATGTCACAATGAAGAAGGAAAAGTTCACCTTTAAATGGAAGGAACTGCAGGTGGAGTCAACGCGTCAACTCCCAACCAACGTGTCACATCTATTGCCACTCCTATTAATTGCTCGGGCATTGGGAATAGCTCCGTACACTTTAAGCACGCAGTATCAACTGAAACGTAGCCACCCCGCTGTCTTGTTGTCTATAGTGTTTGTATTTTTTCACGTGATTGGGATATTTAAAGTCATTTCATTTTATGTTAATTTTGAACATTATGTATTCAGGCATAACATCGCATCGTTAGTGTTTCCAGCAATGTATCAGACGTTAATTGCGGCTTTTCCGTATTATATCCTAGGTATTTGCGCTACGCCTTCATTCAAGAGCAAATGGGAAATGTTATTCAAAACATTAGAAATACTCTATCGAAAATCAAACAATAATGAGCATTCCTCTCATAGTTTTCCTTCCCGCTGGACGGTCCTGAGCAATCATGTTGCAGTCATAATTCTTAACGTATTCCAATTGATATCATTTATAATTTTGAGAAATGGTTATCAGATAGCTACCTCTGTCCAAAGACAGATTGTATTATATATTCTTTGTCTTGTCAACCATATTTTTTTATATTTAACTTCATTGATGAAGAAGTATTTTATCATTCTTAACGACCTGATCATTGAATTGATAGAACGTCTTGGAGAGAAACGTTACTTGACACGTGAAGGAAATCTTAATGATACTCATAATATTCAAACAAAACCCATTTACGTCCAATCTCGACATATGTCTCGTTGTATTAGACACGGTACAGCTCCTGACGTCCATAGCATAGAAAAAGAAATTTTAAAAATAAGGAAGATATACAACAAAATACAGTACGCTAACTCGATCATAAATGCAATATTTAGTCCTATACTGCTGCTGACGTACGCATCTACTATTGTATTGACGACAGCATCATTACATGCCGTCGTGGTGTCCAATATGGATGATACGATGACGTTACAAAAGACCGTATTAATATCATTGTCGGCCGTTTGGAACACGGCGTTCGCTGCAGTGGTTGCGTGGTCTGCGGGGGCGGCGGTGTCGGCGGGCGAGTCGCTGGGCCGGGCCGGCGGGCCCGCCGCCTCCTTGCTGCTGGCTGCGCACGCGGACCCTGCGGCCGAGCGCCAGGTGCGCCTGCTCCTGCAGCAGCTGCGCGCGCAGCCCGTGCGCTTCCTCGTGGGGGGCGTGTTCGCCCTCGACCTACGCTTCTACGTCAGCCTGCTGGGCGCCATCTTGGGGTATCTCGTCATTATCGTGCAGTTCTCAGAGCAGGGCAGCTCATCACAACTCGAAGGTTGTGATCACGCTCGCAGGTTTAATTGTTGCGCCACTAACGTAACGCCTTGATCACAACTCTATGCAAACGAAAACCACTTTGTTTTAATGAATTGTGTATTGCTATAATGTAATATTTAGTGTTTGAATTATTTAATGTCTAATATAACATGGACAATTTTCATGATTCCAGTTTCTAATTTTAATGTTGATGCAAATGTAGTAGAATGAGAATATTTGTATCAAATCAACATCTTTTACCAAAGCAATGTAAATATTTTTTAAAGACTTAAAGTTTTCTGTAAATTATATCTGTAAATAGAGAACAATGACCTAAACATGACATACCAAGCGCCATTTTAATAAAAAAAGATTGTTTTAAATGTAGTGTTTTATAATCTTTGAAATATTCCACAAATACTGTTATACGTTTTTGAAGTGTATTTCATTACGTAATGTATTTTGCACTTTTTTTAAATGGTCTTGAAAAAATCGTCTAGAAATTTTAACATTTTGAGCGCCAATAACTAAAAATATCTTATTTTCACAAATGTTCGAGCGATATTTTCTAAAATTTTTTGTGATATTCTGTTGGACTCATTTGAATTTAACTATCAGGTGACAAAAAAAATTCACGTTCTCTTTATATATATTTTTATTTTTCGTCTGTATTGACCTCTACTGTTGCTCTCCTATGCGTTCCATTGAAACTTTCTTGATTGTTTCTGTCTTAAGCATGCTTTTGAATCAGCGTCAATTTTACTCTGCTTTTTTTATTTTTTATCTTTTGTTGTTATTTCTTATAAGAGTTTTAAATTGTAACCGCGTTATTTTCTTCTGTTTCATTGCGTTGCTCTACGTTACTTATTATTTTCTGAAAACTGTCTGCATTTTTTACGTTTGCTGGCGACCTTGTACGGTAAAAAAAGCGGTACGCTCGTCGCAAAAGTGTATCTCAAGCTTACTTACTAGCTCCCATATAACATTTATCTACCACATGATATTAAAAGTGTCGGTGCTACCTTAAACCTTATCTTAACCTAATACAATTATGCGTCTTCCACACTAATAATTCAATAGAATTCTTATATAACCAACCCTAATTCATCTACTGAAGTAGATGAATGAACCTCATTCACTGTTTTTCATTTCCATTTCCCTAAAGGGAATAATGTTTCTCAAATTATGCATGTTTGCCTTCTTTGTACATGCTTGCCTTCTTTGTACAATCAGTACTACATTTTTATTTAATATTTTATTGACAATAAATTGACCCCTGTACAGAGGAAAGAATTTTTAACGCAGTTTCTGCCCGAGTGAGAAAGACTATGAAGATTTTACCCAACCTCAATCGCCTACTCTGTGCATTTCCTTAAGTGAAGTCTTCTAAGCATTTTTTTCTACTCGGCAGCATTTTTTCGAATTCTCTCAACATTTCAATGGTCCTCTTAAGATTACAATTTTTCATTTTGGTGTTCAGCGAAGTCTCTAATTGTATTACAACAGTTATGCAGCAGAAAATATTTTACTTTTAGCTTACATTTGAGTGCCGACATTAATTGTTTAATGTCACCTGGCAATGCGTTGTAAAGTAACGTTCATATATTGTATGTTAATTTTTTGTAGTGGGACGTTGATACTGACATTTGATGAATGTGATTTCTACGTTGTATTTTGTAATTATAAATATCAGGATTGCATGAAAATACCTTCCCACCGTTAACTCAGTTTTAACAAACATTAAAGATTCGTAAATAAATAGGCAATCAATGGTAATATTGGTATTGTGGTAAGTGTTCATTGGCATTTACAATAAAATAATTATATGAATCGTCATTGCTAACAATGTTCTTTATTACAATAGCAGCTTTCGATGGCTTAGCCATCATCATCATCAGTTTTCTGCTGAATGGAAGCCACAAAAACGACTACCTTATGGCTAAGCCATCGTAAGCTGCTATTGTAATAAACAATATTGTTGGCAATGATAAATCATATAATTATTTCAAGCAATAGTAAGATTCCAAGCTCAATGAAGAGTGGCTTGCAGGAAACAAATGACTGGGTTTTTTTCGTTGTTCGAATAATTTTCTTTCGCAATCTAAACGCCTGGGTACTACATGATGAGCTTCCCCAGAATATTATGCAATATGTCAGGCGGGAATATACATTTGCAAAATACATGCAACGAGCTGCACAAAGGCTCACATTTTTGAAAGAATCCTTAATGCGTAACATAATGAACATAATTTGATATTTTATTCTGTTTTATGTATATTGTATTTAAAACCTGTTTAAATTGAAATACCTAGAAATTTTGTTACTTTAACATAAGCTAATTGCATATTGGTCATTTTCAATGGAGCATGCGATTTGAAATGCTGATTTGAAATGCAAAAATGTATTGAAATAGTTTTTCCTTCGTTAACTATAATGTTATTACAAAACAAATTTGAAATTTCTGAAATCATTTATTTTTTTATACAGAACGTTCGTGTCATTAGCAAATAGCACTGTTCTTCCATTTTTAATAGAAGAGGGCATATCATTTCCATGTAACAGAAAGAGGATAAGATCTAATATCGAATCTTGCGGGACCCCACGCTCAATTGGCAGAGAATTGGAAATGTAAGAAAAAATGTGCTTTCGTGCCAGTTTGGTATTTGTACTATTTAAGATCGATGTTAAAGGTAGGAGGTTATCCAGTCTAGAGTAAAATCACGTTCACGGCTTCTCTTCAGAAATTTCTATTCGGAATTGGTCTCCTCTACGAATTCTCTTAACTCTTCAATAAACAACTACGTAACTCATTATTTTCCCCCGTCTTCTACGAACACTTATTGTGGTTTCTTGGGGCGGAGAGTTGGTTTATAAATTTGGTGTCGCCACCTGCATCACGCCTACTTTTATCTCCCGACCTGAACCAGATGCAACTTGAGAGCAACGAGGCGTGTGCATGCAGTGTAATCTTCCTGATACCCACATCCACTACAGCTTTGTGCGCCCTCAGACAGTCCATTCAAAGGATAACTGCCCGGATTAATCCTTTGACGACTATAGCTTGAATTACCACAATGACAAATAACATAAAATATAATAACAATTGAACATCAATCACAGATATTCTATATTTACAAACACACGCATTCTTTTATTATCGCATCCATGACCATGTTCCCATATTGATAGTTCTTTATCGGCTTTTCTTAAATCTAGAAACAAAACATTTTATTTTCTGTGTAGAAAGAATAAGTAATCAGAACTGTTTATGAGCTTCCTTGGAGTTCCCCAACAAGCTTGGCTGACACCATGTGGTTCCGCTTTCTACCAATCGTGGTTCCACGCCATCTCGCTGCTGTAAGTCGTTCGACTTATACTTACGTGCAAATTCCAAAATATCTGTCCTTTAAAAAATCCGACACATAATTACTGCGAACCGTGAACTCGCATTTCATTTCTAAACCCTCATATACAATTAATTTATCAAATTTCTAGAACAATCTCAGGCAACACTAACCGCACTATCAACTTTCATCCATCTGCTACCCCCAAACAAACTCGTTGTGTTCGCTACCGCCGCTCATCTCTTTCTTTGCACCACCTCCTACTGTAGAAGGTTGTGTTCTCTACCGTAAGTTATAATGTTTGCATTTCAGTTGCCAATTTCGTGGCTGATTTCGCCGCAAATCCGTTTCTTCTGGCCAGTTCTGCGCATCCTCCTTCAATTGTATAGCATCCATATTCCGATTGGCTAGTACTTGTACACATATCACAGTATTTAGTCTTAGATATCTGTTCCCCCCTCCTATTTATATTGTTATTCGTGGAATTTCACAAATTAAATAAAATCTTCATTTACGTTTTACTACACATGTCACTTTTCACTTTCCTTTATATTTTAAATTTGTAGTCTATATTGACCTTTATGGTTGCTCTCCTATGCGTTTCTTTGAAACTTTTGTGGTGGTTTTTATATACACCGAGGATAACTCATCACAGTACCCACTTACCTATATTCTATATGCTATATTCCATTTGCTACGTTTCAACCCACTTACTAGTACACGCTTCTTCTGTGCTCCGTACTGCCTTCCGACCTACTCTGAATATGTTACCTTTCGTGAGTGTGTAAAATGAAACTTATTGTATCTTAAGTGTTTAACATTTAAATGGTTGTGTTGATTACTATTGTTATTCAATCTTTTTTATTCGCTGTTAACAGCGAGAGTTGACAAAATGTTGGTGTGGATATTTTGAACCATTCGTTTACAGCCTCATTTGTAGCATCGCTCCCGTTGCAATAATGATTGAACTGTATTACTGAAATTTTATTAGTACTAAGATAGAGCCCTATGGTAATTGGTTGAGATCTGGTTGCCGCTATCCTTTGTACATTATACACATATTACCTCACCTTTGAAATATAGTTCGCACGTCAGTAATAAAATACAATTGACTGTCAATAGTGCTTTTAATTGTCACTCGGCACAAAGTTTTACATCGTACACTAATCCACGCTAAATCAACTAAGCTTACATTCCAACTGAATTACACGTCGATGAAGTCGTGAGCTTCCGCGGTCGGAGTCTTGTGAATGATCTTTGCTGTCCGGGTGACGCCGCTTTGAAGGCTATTTTGTCGACGTTTCGACCATCTTATCGTGGTCTTCCTGACCACCCCTGAGGAAGACTACGATAAGATGGTCGAAACGTGGGCAAAATAGCCTTCGACGCGGCGTCAACCGGACAGCCAAAATCATTCATGAATAAACTTCGGCTGGCCGAAGGGATCTTGTTTGAGTTTATAATGGCGAGTACTACCAGTAACTTTGACAGTTCCTGCAACATTCGGTGCGGTGCGCCACACGAACGTTGGCGACGGAGAATTTTGGGAAGGGCGCGGCCCAGGCACCCGCGCGCCGATTGACGCACACGTGGGTTGAGCGCCGACGGCCAATCACCCGGCAATCGAGGACTCAGGCAGAAAATGTGTGCAGCTCCAACAGAGACAAGATGAGGGGTCCTATTAGCACTAGGATGAATAAAACAATCAGAAATGTACGATATACATGAAGTACGAGAAAATTAGGCACATTTTCTGCGTCACGGATCGGCAATACCGTTTTTTTGTATGAAAACCACCATTTCTTGCCTCAATATTATAATATTTTCTCTGTACTACGTTAGTAGTATAATACAAAGTGAAATGAGACTTCCATCGGGTAAACAGTGGCTACACCTTTTATTAACGATTGTTTTATTACAAGGGAGTTCCGAAATTGACAGAAGGAATGAACATGCTAATATAGCTGAGTGCGGCTATTGATTAGAAGTCGTGAAAAAAATTAACGTGTGTCAAGGAACTTTATTCCATTACTTAACAGAAGAAATACCATGATGTATGTTATGACATTCAATTAGGAAAATTAAAGCTTATTAGACGTATGAAGTTATTATACCATTACATTTATTTTAGATCTCACAAGCGTTAAAGCTACACAATCGAAACATTAGGTTAAAAAATTAACAACACTGTCTCAAAAAAATATTTGTTGATAATTGGAAATTGGTTTGAAATGGTATCTCATCATTATTCTAAAAAAATCAACGCAAATATTGAAATGGGTTACTATAACATTCCACAAAAAATATTTCGTCTGTGCGGTCAATATTTTCTTTAAAAACAACTTTTAGAACTGTGTAACATACTTTAATGTAAGTGTAATTCTTCTGTAGTAATTCACCTCAGGATATACATCTACTATATGCAACAATGAAGAAGGAAATGTTCGTCTTTCAATGGAAGGAAATTCTAATGGCGTCAACGTGGCAACTGCCAAGCAACGTGTCACATCTATTGCCACTCCTGTTAATTTCTCGGGCGTTGGGAATAACTCCGTACACTTTAAGCTCGCAGTATCAACTGAAACGTAGCCGCCCTGCTGTCTTGATGTCTATTGTGTTTGTCTTTTTTCACGTGATTGGGATATTTAAAGTAATTTCATTTTACGTTAATTTTGAACATTATGTGTTCAAGCATAACATCATATCGTTATTATTTCCAGCCTTGTATCAGACATTAATTGCAGCTTCTCCCTTTTACATCGTAGCCATTTCATCTACGCCTTCATTCATGAGCAAATGGGAAATGTTATTCAAAACATTAGCGACCCTAGGAGAAAAATCAAACAATTATGTGCATTCGTTTTATCGTTTTCCTTCTCGCTGGACGATCCTGATCAAGCATGCTATAGTGATAATTATTAACGTATTTCAATTAATATCATTTATAATTTTGAGAAATGGTTCTCATTTAGCTACCTCAGTCCATAGACAAATTGTGTTCTATATTCTTTGTCTTTTCAGTCACATATTTTTCTATTTAACTACATTGATGAAGAAATATTTTTTCATTCTTAACGACCTGATCATTGCATTGATAGACCGCCTTCAACAGAAACATTACAAAACACTTGACGGGAAGCTTGATGAATCGCATAGTTCAACGCAAACAAAACACATTTACGTCCAACCACGATATTCGTCTCTTTGCAGCAGGCATGGTCCAGCTCTTAAAGTACAGAGCATAGAAAAAGAAATTTTCAAAATAAGGATGATGTATAACGAAATACAGCAAGTTTGTTCGATTATAAACGCAATATTTAGCCCTATATTACTACTCACGTATGCGTCTACTACTGTAACGACGACAGCATCACTATACGTCGTCGTGTTTGCTAATATGGATAAGATGATGACATTACAAAGGACTGTCATAATGTCATTGTCGGCCGTTTGGAACACGGCGTTCGCTGCAGTGGTTGCGTGGTCTGCGGGGGCGGCGGTGTCGGCGGGCGAGTCGCTGGGCCGGGCCGGCGGGCCCGCCGCCTCCTTGCTGCTGGCTGCGCACGCGGACCCTGCGGCCGAGCGCCAGGTGCGCCTGCTCCTGCAGCAGCTGCGCGCGCAGCCCGTGCGCTTCCTCGTGGGGGGCGTGTTCGCCCTCGACCTACGCTTCTACGTCAGCCTGCTGGGCGCCATCTTGGGGTACCTCGTCATTATCGTGCAGTTCTCCGAGCAGGGCAGCTCATCACAGCTCGAAGTTTGTGATCACGCTCACAGGTTTAATTGCTGCGCCACTAACGTAACGCCTTGACCACAACTCGATATAAACGAAAAGCATTTTGTTTTAAAGAATTGTGTATTGCTGTCATGTAATATTTAATGTGTTTGAATTATTTAATGTGTAGTATAATGTGAGAAATCTTTGGTATTCCCGCTGTGTTTTAATTTTGATCAAAACGTACTAGTTTTTTGAAAATTTGTGAGCCGTATCAAAATCATTCTCCAAAATTACTTGATTTTTTTTCTTTCAAAAAACTATTTCCATTTCTTTCTGTAAATTATTTCTATATTAGCGAAATAAAGAACTACACATAATACAGGAAGTGCCATTTAAAAAAATGATTTAAATACTTCATGTACGTAAACTTTGAAATATCTCAAAGAGCGATTAAATATTTACTACGTTACGTATTTTGTCGAAATTGTTTAAAGGGTCCTAAATAAAGCTTCTAGAAAATTCAATGTTGAGAGTGCCAATGTGCAGAAAATGTCTCATTTCCAAAATCGTTTAGCGATATTTTCTAAATTTTCTGGAACTAAAACTGAAATGATTATACACCATTGTTTAGATTTAGACGCAATTTGAATATTAAATTCTGCAACTTCTTTGAAGTTGAGTATTTTTAAAAAAATGTTGTTAATGAGTGGTAAGATGAAAGTTTTTAAAAGTAAAGAAACTGCACATTCTTGACTTTGCAACGAATGCTATTTAATATCTTTTACAAATGTATTCGATGTTACTAAGCACATTACTATTAATGTATGTAAAAAGGTCAATTTTACTTAAGAAATGGGTAGTAAAAAAATGCTTGTAAAATTTGTTTGCGCTGTGTTTCAAACTGTTCGATGTGGAAGTATTTGCGCGCAATATTTGAAATATTAGTTCACAAATTTATATAAAATTACAGTAAAATCTGTCTTTACCGGAATTGATCGGGCCAAAAAATATTTACGTTTGGAGAGGTCTGCGGTTTATGTAGGATTGTTCATTTTGTGACACGTGTAGTATTCATACTTCCGTCCTGAAACGAGTAAATTGCATAACTTAATTATAATGAATACATTAACCTATAACTTATTTATAAAACACCCGAATAAATGAATAATAAGCATTCTTTATCCAGGGTTTCTGAGTTTCGCTTGCTGCTTTAAGTTTGACGTTTTTGTCTGAAGTTGAAGTTTTCTGCTTTTTCCAACGACTGTTATACTGGATGTGAAACTCATAAAAATACCCACTATCTCACCACCTAGTAGCTGCTGTCGAACTCTTAATGCGTCACTGCCCAGAGTACCAATATGTGTTTCAGATACGCTTGCTCGGCCTTGCGCAATGTGTCTCTAGCCGAAGGGATTCTTAACGCGAGGCAGAAGCCATGCCCGTCACCTCCCACGCTCAAAAAGCCGGAGGGAGGGAGGGAGGCAGGGAATTCGCCATTGCAGGTCTGCATGGTATTTTGCACTTTGATTGACTTCGGGAGCCGCGTGCGAGCAACGTGAGTGCAAATCCAGGCTGCGTGAATAGGTTGGGAGAAGACTCATTCTAGGAGTCTTGGGAACGGCCAATGAGAACTCGCAATTCGAACCACAGCGCGGAAATTAAAGAGCAGTTGAGAGATTTGACATATTCTTACACACAGATCTGGTATCATTACCTTTTTTTGGAAATGTTTGTTGTAGATTTACGACAATATGAACCTAAAAAGAATTAGACTTACATTTGATTTTGATACCAGTATTATAGTTTCTTGTAGGGCTGATACTATAATTGATTTCATTTGTCTGAAGTTGAACGATATAATCGCAAATTTAGCGTGCTGCGAATACACAATTGTAATATTGAATATTGTTTGTTTGACGAAGACTGTAATATATTATTTTTTCATTCATTATGTTTAATTGATTAATACGGTTCCAGAAGTCTTAAAAAAATTTATTCTTGAAAAATTATTGTATGATTACTTTTGCTCTAATTTCCGTCAATAGTAAATAATGTACTTTTAATTTCAAGTCAACGAACACTATTTATTGATAATCACTTACGACATTGCATAAAAAATTTGAAGTCTGTTGTTTTCTGTTTAATAAGGCTCATAATAATGTCATGATTGCCCGTAACAAATCATAAAAGAGTTCGTTATTATCCCTTATTAAACTTCATAATGAGAGAAAATGATCATAAATACATGTGCTTCCAAATTTAAATTTATTTAACTATTTATACCCCCTAATATTCCATACAGAATAGGTGTGCTTTTTATACCTTATTTTCTTCCTGTCAACTCACATTAGTGATCGGCGATTGAAATGCTAAACACATTTTTGGGAAAGTATACTAAACTCACCTGCTGGTAATATGTTGCTAGCTAATATTCAAAGATTAAATCTGGTAGTCTATGTTTTTGATGCATCCAGCTACTAACCCTACCGCAAGTCCGTGCAAGCTGATATTCTCGATTTCGGCGTTACTAACAACGTTAGTGTTAGCATTCAAATCGAGAAGTCAAGCATTCAAGTCAAATCGCCCTACAATCTGCATCGCCACGTAGTTTTCTGACTCGGCACCACCTCAGAAGAAATTTGCCCCGCTCAACCTTATCTTCTACATAATATAAAGTGGTCATATGGTAGTTAGACAACTTCTACCTCCACTACCATTACTCTAAACTACGCAGAAGGAAATCGATAGCGATTCTCTTATACTATATTCGATACACTAGACTTAATGACCTCCACAGCCCATTAACACACTTCACTTTCAACAATACCACCTGTAGTGCAGAAACTAATAGATTGTAAACGATATATTCGAAATCACTGGTTGATAGTTCAATATCTCTTCTAAAATCTTATTTAAACCTCCTAACTAATGTAGTGATACAACGTTTGTCTTTCGTCCATGCGCAAAAGATTCTTCTCCGAACTCAAACGGCAAACCCAACTGATCATACACTGTGGAACAGAACACGATATCTTTTTTATCGTAAACCTACAAATCTACCCACCCTTGTTAGTCCAACTGGAGAAGCATCTTCCCCTTCCGATAAAAACGATATGTTGGGTAATTACTATGGTGCAAAGACATGAATTACTCCGGTGCACCGATTTTGGCTCATTCTCCGCACACCAGTTTGCGCCACGAACCACAGCACGACCACAGCACGGGCACTTCGTTTGAAAAGCGAAGCTAGACGCTTACCGCCATGTTGCATGGAGAGCGAGATTCAGAAACATTTTGAAAGTTGTAAAAAGTAACAATTTTCAACTGTAACCAACTAAAACTAATTCGAGGAAGGTGTTCAAGTTGCAATATTTAAAAGAAATGATTCATAAATATGTTTAAATTACATTATTATGAAATGATAATGCTGGTATGTGGCTGCATTTCAAAGGTTCGCAAATATTCTGACGCAAACTTGTGAATGAAGCTCATTGGCTGAAGTCAGATATGATGCGTAAGAGCACTCTGGTAATTACTTTGCATCAGCCTTTATCCCTTACCCTTCTCAAAATTGGCAACACGATAATCATATTCAAGAAGTAATTGCACGACTAAAAATAACAGTTTTTGAATGCCCTAAATTTATTTCACTGTCTGATACCGTCGAATATATTTCACAAGCAACCCCGAAATTATCAAATGGCCATGACCTAATAGTTTTTTTACAGATGTAGCTAAAGCTTTCGATACCGTTTGGAACCCAGTGTTTATTTTCAAATCCTACTACATCTCTAACATATCACTGAAAGATTTATTATCAGAGTAACATAGTTTACCCGCAGCCCTCTCCGCAGTTTTCACCATCAAACCAGGAATACCCCAAGGATTTACCCTCTCCCCCACTTTACTTAATGTTTACACACAGGAAATACCAACCACCTGAAATGTTATTTGTATTTTATACGCATACATAGTTAACATTAAAAGGTCATGGGAGATGGAAATCCAATTGTGTTACAGAAGAATTGATTAAGGAACCTTATAAAATAAATAGGAGTTTCAGAATCGATTTTACATGTTATCAGTGACTGCCACCCTTTGTGAAAGTCACGAGCGTATAAATTAAATCTCAAGAAATAATAAATATTTCAGGATTAAGTATTAATAATTAAAATGTGTGTGTAATAAAAATTCAATCAAATGTGGAAACACGTGATTATTTTGCAAACTGTATTAATAATGTTCCTTGTAAGCCATCAACATATCTTCCTTGTTTACATTCTGCAGCTGCTTTAATCTCTCCGTGATTTAGTGTCGCTTCATTTCTGGTGTAAATAAAAATTTACTGTAACATAGACACAAATGCGACTCTAGGCGAAAAAATATTCTTGTATAATATTTTTAAACGCTTATTAGAAAGACAGTGTAAATATGTGTGCAATTATTCAAGGGCTAATGTGTTTCACATTGCAAGCGCAGGTTCACCATTACTAAAGTTTTTTTGCAATCAAATGTCTGATTCTCGTTCTTTGAAAATATTCATTCTCATGTATATAATTTAATTCGAGAGTTGTAATTACTAGTCGATATTAAAATATGTTATTCTTAAAATTATCCAGCTGTTTACCACTATTATTTGTGTATTGTATCAACATTAATAAATTGTCTTTAACATATCAACTGGTTCAATACCACTCATTATCATCTTATTTGTCAGTGTTTGTGTGAACTACGAGGCAATTAGTGCTAAGCCTTTGAACTGTTCAATTGGCCGCCGGTCTGTCTACCTTTGAACTTAGAGCGCTCACATGATAGAAAAAAATGTTTCAAAGGATCGTTGATTAATTTAAATATTGATTGAAAAGCCATACATCAGTTAATGAGTTTTATGTCCTTTTAATTTCTCTGTTGATGGAGATAAATAACAAGCATTGAAATCTTCACCTAACGGAAATTGTTCGTCAATGAGGCAATTTCAAGTATTATAACATTCCATTTTCATTCATTTGGAATTTCTTAAAAGCCAAAGAAATAACAAAGTAACAATATTTTATACGGTGTATGTTGAATCAAATACCTCAAAGAATGTATCCTTTTGATGAAATAGATTTTTGTGGAATACTCTTCCACCAATTATAATATTTAAGATATTGCATTTTCTTTCAATGGACTTCAACGGAAAGTGATTGGTCTAAGTACATTAATGAGCTAGGTCGAAATGAAATGCGTGAAAAATACCTTAAAGTTTTTAAATTTCACCTTGGGAAGAAAAATCCCTCTGAGAGCGTCATCACAGCCATAACCGACAGAAATGCAAGGTCTAATGGTACTCCTAAGATTTGCACGTGTCTTGGGGATGGCTCCGTTTACGTGGGACGCAAACCTGCATGTGAAGAATAGCCGAGCTGCTAGTTTTATGTCCATTGTTTTTATATTTCTTCACGTGGTTGCGATCATCAATACAATTTTTCGTTATATTGGGGGATCACTGATGTACAAACGTACCATCTTAGCAGTGGTGTTCACCATTACATACCTCATATTTAATGCAGCTTTTCCCTTTTATATTATAGCTATTTCAGCTACATCATCATTCAGGAAGCAGTGGGAAAAGCTATTTAAGATTTTAGATACCCTGAGAGATCAATTCAAACATGAGAATTTAAGGTTTTGTTTAATTTCTCGACGAGACGTCTTGATCAGTCAGATTGCAATCATAATTGTTAACACAATCCAGTTGACGTCGTTAATAATTGCTAGGCATGGTTCACGTAATTCTTCGTCTATACATACCCACATCCTCACTTACATTCTTTGCCTTTTCAATCACATGTTTTTCATCTTAACTTCATTAATGAAAAAGTACTTTATCATTATAAACGACCAAATAATTGAAATATCAGATGGTATTGAAGAGAAAAATTATTACGATTCGACATCGGAAAGCAATCGTGCGGAAATCAGAACTGACAATTATCGTACAAAATACATTTACGTTCACGGTAAACATAACTCGCGTCCCAACACTCGGCGTTTATCTACTGAACTACACAGCGTAGCAAACAAAATATTTAATGTAAGGAAGACCTACAATAAAATACAAGAAGCATGTTGCATCATAAACACAATATTCAGTCCAATCATCACTTTCATGTTTGCGTGTGCGACGGTATCGTTGGCAGCAGCGTTGTACGTAACCATGCTGTCTTTTAGGCGCACAGTGTCCTCGCTGGAACTAGCTTTGATCTTGTTCTCCGACATGGTCAACGCAGCGTTCGCTGCCCTGGCCGCGTGGTCTGCGGGGGCGGCGGTGTCGGCGGGCGAGTCGCTGGGGCAGGCCGGCGGGCCCGCCGCCTCTTTGCTGCTGGCTGCGCACGCGGACCCTGAAGCCGAGCGCCAGGTGCGCCTGCTCCTGCAGCAGCTGCGCGCGCAGTCCGTGCGCTTCTTCGTGGGGGGCGTGTTCGCCCTGGACCTGCGCTTCTACGTCAGCCTGCTGGGCGCCATCTTGGGGTACCTCGTCATTATCGTGCAGTTCTCCGAGCAGGGCAGCTCACCACAACTCGAAGATTGCGATCACGCTCGTAGGTTTAATTGTTGCGCAATTAACGTAACGCCTTAATCAGGAAATTGTATGTGTAGGAAGAACATTTTGTGCTAAAGAATTATTTATATTTATTATACAAAGTTGAGTGTACAACGTGTGATATAAAACGGGAATTAATATTTAACTCCTATTGTAGTTTTTAGATGTGGTTGTGTATCATGTTTTCATAAATGGTAACGTGTAAATAAAATATGTAAAATAAAGAATATAACAACAGTATGCATTGAGAAATAGTGGTGTATACGATGTGCACTTCGAGCAAATGTGTTTTAGATTCTCATGTAATATTGTCAGTTGTTTTAATTTAATCTGTATAACATTTTCAAAATCTGTATTACAAATATTAGTTGCATTAAATACGAGTTTTCATTTTAACCTTACCTTTTCCATTTACTTCTTTGTTTCGCAAATAAGTTTCTTTGATTTAGGTTGAGTAATACTTTTTAAATTAAGAAATGTTTTACTTGACAATAAAATGTGTTATTAAATGCTATTACCGAAAATATTAATGTTATTAACCGTTGTCTATGCTATAACCTGACGCAATTTTAATACAGGAGTTTCTTATTCGAATATAAGCTAAGTCGTCATACAATACAAGCATTTGAGCCGGGGTCAAGATCGTTATCATTGCAAAAGAGTATCATAACACCGGGACAAATCTACAATGCAAAAATAGCTAGTCGGACAAAATATATACAAGAACTAATAGCCGCAGAGCCATTTGTCAAGGTCCTGGTCGATGCGGACTACCAGTTACACCTGCGGCCTGCGGAGATGAGTCTTTTCCCCCTCTATTCCAGCGCCCGGCACCCCTTCGTGACGCCACCCCTCGCCGCAACACCATCTAGAGTGGTATATTAGAAGGTCTCAGCCAAGGCAGTGTAAAATAGTAGGCACTGCACTTGACCACGTGATGCATCAGTGACATCAAACTTCGGGTCGGAGTGTTGGTCGCCATGCAGTCAGGGGTTGTTACATTTGCCTCCGTTTATTCCAGAAAGTGTTAAATATTAAAACTGTGTATGTGTTTCGAGTTTTCTAGATGTTAATGTTAAATAAGGTGTGTGATTAATTAATGCGATCCTACTCTCATTGACAAATTGAGCATCATTTATAAAATTGTGCTTAACCTAACTTTTCAGAGATGCCACGAAGTTGCAGTGCTCCAAGCTGTAAAAACAATTATTTATAACGGAGGTAGCTATGTTAATACGTTTGTGATTCAGTGAAAAAGAAACTGTGTGTCTTCGATTAATAAGAGTTTATTTATAAATACTCAAAATTCATCGGTATGCATAGAACTTTTTTACTCACCGTATAATTATTGTAGATTCTATGAAACCAGATGATGCATCTTGGCTAGTTGAACACAGGAAATGAGCTTTATTGACTGATAATGCATACCCATTTTCATTAAAACATCTGCAATTTCGAACCTTGCAGTGTTTCACTTTTTATTGCTATTTGTTGAGGCAGCTAAAATATTTGAACCACTGAGGTAACGTAAAGATTGAGATTTTTAAACATAAAAAGCCCTCAATACAAAAAACAAACTAGATAAACATTATTACGCTTTGGAATCCATCGAAGAGGCTTGTGTTGGATCAATGACATAATTTCAAAGTGGATTTTTTATTACTGACCAGAATAAGTTAAAATGTTCAAACTATTTGCGTGGGTTCAACAATTATAATATTACGTAATATTGAATTCAAATTCAAGAAATAAGTCGAGAATTATTAATAACAAAAGGTAATAAATTAATATGAAAAATTATGTACTGTTCTAGCACAGCATGTTTATTATACGTCAGATAGTCGTGAAGGTGTCTATTTTCACATTCTACTAGGAGAAAAAACATTTAGTTTCTGTCAATTTTTTTTCACGTTCATTTTTATTTCTTAATAAATAATTTATGTAGTTTTACTTTTTAAATGTTTTAAATCTAAACATTAGAAGCACGATATTGCAGACGAAAGAATAGTTTGTTTTGAGTGCGATGTGGGTGGAACCTTAGACGAACGAGGGACTTGGTTCAGTAGCAACTGACGGACAGACCTTTTGTTAAGCTGCATCAAAAGCCGTCTGCCCGACAATGTGTACTTGGGCGGACGGAAGCTTCCAGTGCACTCGAGAAAAAAAATTGGGTTCCGCTGTTTTTGCCCCGTTCTCTTTGTGATGTGAAAACAATGCCGCAGTCGAGGCAGGAAAAGGTAATTAATGAATTCAGAGAAAGTACTTCATCCGGCAAAATTTTTACGTTCTTGCAGTCAGACAGTGAATAAGTCCCTTTGCCTTTTTTTGCACTTGTCTACGCTACAGTGCTCTTCTCTAATTCATATACTCTATTTATCTCAACCAGTCATTCCAACTTCATTTCGACTCTATGTTGTAGCTTGGTTTACTTCTGCTTAATATTATTGTAGTTTTATCGAATTCTTCAATTTTTCTCGACATGGTAGTACACAAACACGCAAAATTAAAAACAATTTTTACGTTTTAAATAAGACATCCTTCCTTAAGTAGTAGTTTATCATTTTTATAATAAAAAGTTGTGATATGTAAACATTTTATTGTGTAATGTTTATGTTAGTAACTATAAAGGAGATATCGTAAAATATAAGATGGCTCTCCGTTGGATAATCTTGGCTGAAAATTGATCGATTCCAGACACGTCAACTTCTATAGTCATTAATGTGAAGAATATTTTACAGCGGGAAATGGCAGTGTTTCTCCCTGCTGCTTGGTGAGATCTACGTACGGGATGTCGGGGGATTTCCCTCTTAAGGTATCTACCACCGGGGACACCACATACCTCCAAGTTCTCGACTAGCGTCCCGAAATGTTTGGTGTCTGCATGTTTAGGTAGCGCATGCAGCGTCGTAAGTGTAATTGTATGTGAGTAACGACTGACGATAGGCGAGGAAGAGGAAGAATACGTCACGCCCTGTCCGTAGCCCCTTTGCCTTAGTTCTGTTTTGGGATTAATCTGGTATTGATCGGAGAAACCATACAAAGCTACTGATTAGTGCAGCCGGTCCCTAGTAATGCACAAGTGCAATACTTGATTTCGAATTTTTTTGTTATGGTTTGGCGATCTCTATCTTCCTGGTCCTTGTAAAATGAACGTCGTTTTTGGGGAGGACTTTAGAGGACGTATATTTATACTATGTCTTAGTCCGGATTGATGTAAATATATTTAAAGGAAAGGGATGAGAATTGAAGCATAGTTTGCTTGTCAGTGGATAGTTGCATTGGTGAACCGACATTAGCCTGTACATGATTATAAAAGCCCTGCAAGCCACTTACGAGAACAGACGACTTAATTCGATTCAGGCGGGATGAAATCCATCGATACGGATGAACACGCTAATATCAGATGCGTTAAAAGAATTTCTGGCGCTTGGTCAGGTTTGAAGGCACATTATCCCTGTCATCAGCCCGCTTGACAAGTCGTGTCACTTATGCTAATCTCAATTGATTGTGGTTCGGAAAAAAATATATTGCCCTACGTGCGTAAGAGGTGTTAAATGATATTCCTTGTGACTTTTTTATAGAGCTTAAGACAGCCATGTTATTTGACCAAGATACCAAATATATTAATATAAAAAACCTCTTATAGGAAGATTAATGGAAGTGAACATTTCCGAATTTTCACTCCCAAAGTAAGAATGTATGAAAACTTAAATATTGCATAATTGATTTAAAAGTAAAAAAATAAATAAATTGTTTGTAATTATATGTCCAATATTTTACATTATAATATCATAAAAAGAATATAACAGTCTCTAATTTAAAAGCTCCAAACTGCTAAAGCATGTAGGAGGGTCGAATTAATATTTAATATTTTTCAAATAACATGGAATTTAAAAAATTCCTATAAGAAGTTACATGTGACACGTTTGCTCCTGATTGGTGCACTTTTGACCTTACACCGGTTTTTGCATATACACAAAATTTCCTTGACTGAGACATGATCTCCCCAAACGCCAGAGCACGTGCGCTGTCTGCTGAGGGCTAATATCACACGAGTAAATTCGTTGTAATGAGATTTCCCACCGCATGTCCACTGAGAAATCGTATTGAATCCCTACGTGCTGTAGAGATTTTTAACATGTATAATGATATATTCTGTGTGTAGGTACCGACAGAACAATAAAATACAGAATATCCATACCTCTCAACGCTTTACTTTATGACTTATCGTTTGCCGAGTGAAATTCCGCCTCCTGCAATAGGATTATCACGTTATGGATTAGGAATCCGCTTAGTGTTGTCCCTTTCCACTGTCAGAATTTTGCCATCGACAATGTACCTCCACCGCCAACACCAATGCCTCCACGGGCACCACCATCACCATCTCCATTGCGACCTCCGTCTCCACCACCTCCTCAATCTCCTACGCCACCGCTACATCCATCGATACCTACCGTCTTAGGAGAAATCGATTGACGTCTTTGCACTGCCCCTGTATCGGAGGTTCTAGGATTCGAGTCCCGCCGGTGGCAGGGTATTCAACACAAGCTACCCAGGTGGGTAGAATTCATTCGCTGTCGGGATGAGAACTATAGCGATCAGGTGCTCTGATCGGTAGTTTTCCCGACGGAAACACGAACGGCGGAAAGGTACCATGACAAACGTCCCATAGACCGCACGCGATCTTTCCTTCCTGTTCCCTGTCCTATCCCCACCCCATTACTGACACACACACACACACACACACACATGGTGGAAGACCGCTCAGGAGGGTAGCTGTCCCGGCTGGGGCGGTGCCACGCTTGTAGGAGATTCCTGGTTGAGGAAAAACCCGCAAACCGAATAGTGGGTCTCTATACATCCGGAAAGATCACTATCCCCTGCTGCTATACAAACATGCACTACTACACGTCAACTAATGCCCTTAGCAGGTGACGCGACCGAAAACATTAATCAGTCAACCTGCATTCCCACCTCCATCATTACCACTACCACCGCCAACCCCCTCCCAACCAATCCCATCGCCTCCGTTGCCTCTATACGTTTCGCTACGTGCATCACCGCCCCGCGCCGCCCCGCGCCGCCCCGCGCCGCGTGCCGCGGCCCCGGCCCGCGCCGCATCGCCCGCTTGCCCGCCTATCCGTCGCAAAGCCGGCGCCTCTTGCCCGCGCCCGCCCTGTCCTCCCCGCCGCGCCGCCGTGCCGTACCCGCCTCGTGCCGTCGTCCCGCCGCCGCGTCGTACCGCCCCGCCCCGCGCCACCCGCCCTCCCCCTCCTCTCCCTCCCTCTCTCCCGCCCCGCCCTTTCCACCACCCCATGCCTTCCTCCCCGCCTCGTCCGCGCGGCACCGGGCCCCGCCCGCACCGCACCGCAACCGCCGTCCCACGCCCCGCCGGTCCCGCACGCCCGCGCGCGCCCCGCCCGCCACCGCCCGCCCGCCGCCACCCGCCCCGCCCCGCCCGCCCGCGTCCACGCGCCCCGCGCCGCGGCCGTCTGCCGACGATTGTGCCGGGGATCCGCGCGCCCGTCCAACGCTTAATTGGGCGAACGCCTCCGGGGGGGGGGGGGTCATACCGCGCGAATGGAGCTCCCAGCTGCGCCTCGCTTTGGGCCGAATGATCGGCGATCGGGTGCTGATCGCCGCGCCCCTGGCACACCACCTGCAGCTCCGAAGGGCGGGGAACTGGTGATTCGCGATAACGAGCCGGGCAGATTCACAATGGCAATTGATATATGGGCGAGGTCTACACAATACAGTGTAAGCACTGATAATTTTCTGGTGTGGCTTAGTAGTCTGTATTTAAAGAGGCAGTCTTCTTTATTTTCGTAATTAAATGAGTGTACTTTGGTGGCTTAGCGATTTTTATCATATTATCTGCGGGGAAGTTGGTTTAAGTCTTTTCCTGCCTGCGGCAGATCGTAGGATGAGGAGGAAGTCATTACGCTTATCTGATGCGTAAAAACGTTGCTGAACAGTAGCAACGTGCGTTTTCAAATATATCTTCAAACTTTCATGATTTTAATTTCCATTTTATCTGTAACGACATATTAATGTTAATTTCACAGCACGTAACAAACGCAATATTTGTTCATATGTCGACGTTTCTGGACTGTCAGATAATATTATTGATGTTTCATGCGTTTTCACTTTCAATTTTGTGATGTCTTGTGCAATATTTAGAGTAAAAATACCAGTTGGGGCCACTAACACCCTAGTTGTCACCTCAAGTACAAACTTAATTACTGTTATTACTACACAGAAAGACATTTAATCCAAGTATTTTCATTTTTATGTTCAGATTCACATACATACGTTTATTACACTTTCATAATTAATGTCTTCTAGAACCACAAACAGCTTCACAGTTTTGATATCATCACGCTTACCCCAGAAAGAAAGAAAGCCGAAAGACATACTACTGTTAATAATTTTATAGTAATTAAAATTGGCATAAATTGGTTAAAGCCAATTTGAAATGAAACATAAATATTTTCCTTCATTTACACAACCCATTAACTTGCAATATAATGTATTCTGGAGAAAGTTTGAAAATATCATTAACGTGGCAAGTTGTTAAATAAAATGAAATTATAAAAGTCGGTAAAAATATTAATTTATAAAACATTTAATTACAACAAAATACAGGCTCGTCAGTAACACTCAATAGTAGATCATGACCTGAAAAGTAAGTACAATTATTGAATCTTTATATTATCACCATATCGAATGAAATAGCGTTCACCTACGTAATATTCAGACTAGACTCTTATTCATTTAAATTCTGAAAGTATTGCGCCAGCCTTTCTCAAACTCCTGTGACAGCCGAGGCACTACCTGTCAGCGAATTCTCTTTTAGACGCTCTTCGTTCGACTGAAAAGTAATAAGCAGAAGCGAGGAAACCGGGCGCCTGAGATTCCAACAAAACCGTGGTGCATTCAGTCGTGTAAATGTGTTGTTTTACTCTCATTCATTTCAAGTCGAATGGAGAGGGAGTCAGTGAGACACACACAAACTATTCGTATTTACGTTTCAAACATTGGCTATCTTGTGCTGGTACCGTTTAACTCCGTATTATTTTTGTCATTCTCCCAACTGGAAAGTGTTGGCATGAAATCAAAGTATTTACATACGTAGCTTGAATGCAAGGTAAGTGTACTAGAGAATTTTCTTTTTAAGAAATGTTTACATGTATGATTATTTCATTAAAATTTAGTATATAGCGAGGTGAATGAATAGTTAGATGAAAGTAAACAACGGGGGCTCTATGAAATTAAGTATTTATAGTTGAACGTCAACATGCGATTGACAACATCACTCTAATACATACTTATTTTGTACCAATTCTTACATTTTATTTAGTGACGATAAGGAACAATGTAGAATCCTCCGTGAAAACTATCCCAACCTCGATCTGCACACATTGAACTGACGCTGAGATATAAACAGCACACATGGCTGACGGAAGAATTCAGTTCACTGAATGACGAGTTATTCGGAATTTTTTAAAACATATCAAACATCATCTGGCCTCTGTAAAGCTTAAGTTAGTCTAGGGATGCTTTCCCTAGGAAAGTAGAGAGAAGTCCTTGCTTTTAAAAAATCTTCTGGCTCAACATTTTGTCATTCGGTTTTTTGACAGTACAAATGTAACAAATCTTAAATACAATTATATATTGCATAATAAAACATTCTTATAATATTTTCATCGTTCATAGTCAATAA
This sequence comes from Gryllus bimaculatus, assembly GCA_017312745.1. Lineage (NCBI taxonomy): Eukaryota > Metazoa > Arthropoda > Insecta > Orthoptera > Gryllidae > Gryllus > Gryllus bimaculatus. The sequence continues at coordinate 3,541,891 of BOPP01000056.1, forward strand.
ATACATTTCAACTCTACGTTATAAATGAACCAAATTTGAGGTAGGCAGGAGTATCATCGGCTCATTGGTAACCCACTCAGGGACTATACATTGATGTTTCACGGGTTATCTACTGATACATCACTTTCTTGCTGGCTCATTGCAAATCTCAGAATGACCCCCATCCAAAAATTTGTTAGTTTTGATTTGAAAATATTTTTTTTAAATAAAATGTTCGTGTTGCGTTGCATAGTGCTCGGAATTTTCACAGGCCGATAGGGAAGGTGAAGGTAGGGCTCCGCCTATTCGTGGCCATCGGCACAAGGAGGAGGTTGCGTGGCGAGCAACGCTGCTGCTTTTACCCTCAGGAAACATCCTAGTACTTTCTTGGAATGGACGCTGAGTCGACCTCAGAGCCGCCCTGAATGAAAATCACCATGTAAGTTAGGAATAAATTGGTTAGGAGTGCCCTCTGTAGAATCCATACGCCAGGATTCGAACCTTGGTCCAATGAGTCACTGCGAATTCCCATTGAGAGTTTTTAAGTATTATCCACCATTTTTCACTCACATAGTTTCTTACATTTCGCAACATTTTACATTATATAATGACGGAATATTACGTAGTAGACTTTTGTAAATTGAGTTTATTTGATAATACAATAATGTTTTTTAAAATGTAAATGAAAAATATTTTGTAACAGTATATTGTGGCGTTATGGGATTGTGCAACCCCATAACACCACCGTCTCATGTGTGAACACTACGGAA
>BOPP01000056.1:3543188-3571590 GCA_017312745.1 Gryllus bimaculatus
AGCTACCAGCGCACGACCGTCAAGGCCTAAGAGTGGGAAGTCCCGAGGTAACAGTTAGGGAACCGCAGAAAATTAGGCAAGTTCACGTCGGCAGAGAAAAACTAGTATAGGAAAGTGCTAAGAAATTTGAGGATAGGGTGGCAACAAATTACAAGTATATAGTTAGGAGACGTTTTAATGCGCTATTGCTGCTAAAAAAAATTATTCTACTTATGGACATTTATCATTTCGCTATTTTCAGACAAAGTTAAATTGTAAATTAGGTTAGTTGCCACTTGTACACATTGTTCTTTACATTAATTATCTTGAAGCGAGAGATTGTAAATTGAATTTTGATTTCACGTGCAATGTAATTAGAATAGCCAAATTTAGATATAATTAATTTTTCCAAGGGAATTTCCAGTGTAGTTTAGAGGTATTATGTCAGAGATCATTTGAAGTAAATTATGTGTTCATTCACATGAGCTGTGTTGTATAAGGTTTCTATTTGTGTTTTGATTATGTCTTTGTAAAAGTGCGATTCTATATTCTTGTTTTGTCATTAACTTGTGCCACTAAAGTTTATGCGTAAATTATTACGCTCGTTGTGTGCAATCTGTGGTGATTTTATTGCGTCCAAGGGGTTCAAAACCTTTCTCGCACCCTGAAGATCCTGCCCCCTAGATTTTTAAAGCTCGCTTCACGAGCAAAATCTTGATAACCCGCTTACGGTTCATGCCTGCTACTGCGAAGGTGGTAAGTTGTGTGTGGGTGTAGGTGGGAATGTTAGAATATTATGTGTTAATTTATTCCAGCGTTAAGGATATGTTTATATTCCTATTTATATATCTTGGTATTTCTGCAATACCACTCACTTATTGGAAATAATCGGTCCAGCAACTTTGTAGTATTTATTTTAGGAAACATGTGCTTGTATATCACAAATCAAAAGTCGCACGATAAAATTTACAAAAACTCTCCCCTCCTGTTAGATTTATATTAATTAGCATTGAATGATCGTTTTGTAAAAATCCCGAGAACTACAAACGCATGTAACTCGCTCGAAATAATATAAAACAAAAAACGCCAACACATGACGCTAGCCGAGCGACCTGAGCCACACATTTCGGCCAAAACAATGGGCCTTCAAGCTCAAAAGCGCTGTTAGCGGAATGGGACACGCTGCAAAAACGTTTTTGTTTTTAAGTGTATCGTTGAAATTAATAACTCCCGTACCTGAATGCCCAGCGAAAACAACACACTTTTGTGAACGAGTTGTCACTCAGAATGAGCGAGTGCTTAAAATGTTACCTGTCGTAATTTGTTAAAAACTGTAACACTCATAATATTCTCTATCCATTGTTTGCGACTGTAAACTTTTGCTTGTGTATTTTCTGATAAGTATAAAATACGTTTTTCTGTGTTTTCTATTAATCGATTTATACTGATAACACACATAAATCTAGTTGAGAACTTCCGTTATAATCAGGACAATTTTGCAGGAGGACATTATGTGCAATATGAAGTATGAGTAGATCTATTTTCATTTATTTGAAGCAAAATCCCCCTAAAACTATTTAATGGGGAAGGAAATGTTCCCCCAGGAGAAAGATATCAGAGGACTGTCTTGATCTAGATGCTGTTTGCAATACTTGTTACACGCATTTTTATTCTTTTAGATTAATACAATATATAAAAATATAAAGAGTAAAGTGACTGTCCCCCGTTGACCCGCCGTCTATCCCAATGCGGCCATGTAATTGGTTCAACTACGAGTAAACTAAGGGACGACACCTAAGCACAGGATGTCTCATCATAAATGTTGCATCATTTTAAAGAACGAAGAGAGGTAAAACATTATCGTGTATTGACATTAAAGATGTGACTATTGTATAATCACAACCATTGAAGAACTAATAATTACAATCGGTTCATGGGTTTGGTCAATGTGGTTAGAGAAACAATTAGTTACGCCAACGTTTCGAAATATATGGTTTACATATACATATTTTATTTTTAACATTTAATGTATTTCATATTTTTCACATTTTCATTAAAAACATTTTTTGATTGTTTACAAAACAATGTCCGGAAGTGTGCCTTGAGATATTATATTCATTGTAATAAATTAACTTTATGTTCTATTAACTTTAAATAACAATAATAACAACAATATAATAACATTTGTTCAATACATTTAGTTTTGATACAGTTGCATTGATTTTTCTCAGAATGTTGTCAGTTTATATTGCTATTTGAACATGAACTTGCCCGGAACACGTGGTGGCGGGACATGGAGTGGCTGTAGCGCGTGGTTCATTCAATTCAGCCCGTTCTCATTCATTTACGTTTGGGCCTTGGCCCAACTCACAATTGTCTGGAGATGGACCCACGTGCTCTAGCAACTCCATGTGGAGTTGGGTGTGGAGGCTTGAAATGAGACGTTACCTTTATGATTATTAGTAAGGTGTGCACTTCCTATGATTTTGGTGTTTTATTTATGTTAATTTATAATTTTTATTTTTATTTTTTAGTTTTAGTTGTGTCAATTATTTAACAATTAATTTATTGTAATATATGTTGTCCTCATGAACTGTTCATTGTTTATACTTTAGTGCTGATCAAGAAATTAAATATTTCGAAACGTTGCCGTAACTACTTGTTTCTCTAACCACATTGATCAATCCCGTGAATCGATTTTAATTCAATAAAGATGTGGTTAGAAAAAATTTCATAAAGCGAAGTTACATATGCGACAGTTGTCACTTGTTAGTTGTCACTTGTCAACAAACTCACATACTGGTCTGCTACGATATATGGCAGGCCTCTTTCTGAAATCGTTTAAAATATTTCGTTTACCACCACAAAAGACGCACAGACACGTGACGTTCAGAAAACACAGACAGAGACACACACACACATATTTGTGATCACCAAAATGGGTATGTATGAGTAATGAGAATTTCGACATTTATGTTTTGCCGCATTCCACAACTTTCTCTAGACTACATAAACGAGATAGTATAAAACCTCTTTCCTTGCTAAAACTTAATAATAAAAAATATATACTAGTTACTATATACTCTTTGGCTACAGTTACAAGTTAGTCACCATGATATACGATGTGTGTTCGGATCGATTTTAATGTATTTCAACACATTCTTTCCACTCTACACACGCAAATCCAGGACGAATCGACTGCAAAACCTCAACAGCAACACAATCAGGGCCCTACAGCTCTCCGTCAAAACCGGGGACAAAGCTGGAGGCTAGGAGCTCCTATAGCTGCTACTATAGGAGGCTAGTGTCGCCGATTGCAACTGCAGGTTAGACTCGCCAACTTTCCCACATACAAACTTGCTAATTTGTGAGAAATACGAAAAGTATTTTCTAAATGTTGAATTATTCATAATCTATACTTATAAGAAACCTCTAAAGCAATCGCGAACATAGTTGTTATCTTTTGTAACGTGGGCCTGCTTGCGACCCGCCAACCCACCCAACAGCCACGCACATTTAAAGTATCGTTGGCAGCAGTTCGTGTTGTAGTTCCTGTAAGAAGGTGATGCAGCAGAGCGCGCCACCGTAATGGTTTCCACCTCGTTATAGAGGAGTTGTAGGATCGTGAACACTATCCTCTCTGCAGAATCGTTGACCGAGAGCCAGTTCGAGTGACGGCAGTGGTGCGCGTCGACGTGGGCGGGCGAGTGGGCCCATGAGGGAAGTGTGCAAGAGCTCGGCTGCGAGCGTGTGCGGGAGAGCGAGGGTGGGTGGAAAGTGGGCGGAATATGTGGGGAGCGGGCGTGAGGGGAGGGAAAGCGGGCAAGGGAATCTACACATGCTGGGAACACGCATGGGCTGGGAAGAGCGTGGGAGGGAGAGCGAGCGTGAGTGGGGAATAGGCTTAGTTGGCGGTGGGGGTTTGGGGCGGGCGTTGGTTGAGTGGGTGAGGGCGAGGAGTAGGCGTCGAATGGGTGAGTGGGCGTGGTTCGGTGCTACATTTTTGGGAAGGGAGTGAGGGTTGTGGAGTGGGCACGGGGGGGGGGTCGAGCCTAGGCGTGGGAATGGCGATGGGCAGGAGGGAGGATAGACGGCAGCGTGAGATGGGAAGGTGTGGCGGAGTGAGCTCGAGGAGAGAAATGAGCGTGCACGGGCATGGGGGGGAGGGTATGACAAGGGGCGTGGTCAGGTGCAGGAACAACTGCGTCGGCCAGAGACAAGGCGGGGGCGGTGACGTGAAAGGGGAAGGGGGCGTGGTCGGACGCTGGGGAGTGTCGTGGGGTGGTATGATCGCGGGCGGAGGCAGAGGTGTGGGCGTGGCGTCGTAGGAATACAAACGAGCGCCGCTTTTAATCCCGGACAATGGCAGCGTTCGCCGCGGCGCCCGAATTGGATTCCGAAGGCCCCTCGCCCGCGGCGCGACCGACGCCCCCAGGAAGCGCCAAAGCTGCCACTCAGGCTTTACGACCTTGCGTCGCGCCAGACCTAGGGGACAAGTGGCGGCAGAACGTGAATATAGGATAACCCCAAGGTAGGTCGTTTCTTCACGCTTCACTCTACAGGCCTAGAGGGAGTCCGCGGCGCTCACTGGAAAAATAAACTATTTCAAATGCGCGCTCAAGAATGGAATTACCATAAATTGTTCGTCATTTATATATTGTGTAATTTATAAAGCACAATATCGTTATTGTCTATTATGTGTTTGGTATTTTAGGGTCGGATTAATCCGACTTTTGCCAGCTAGCTCAAGACCTGCACCTTGCTCTTTATTTAATTATTATATACGACTAGGGATAGAAGAGATGTATGGCAGGCACGACGTATATTCATCATCGTACCTAGCTCTCTGAGTTTTTTCCTTCGACGCAGCTACAAAAATATCAGACGATTTGTATTAGAAAGCTGTAGTTTTAGTTTTCCTTCGGCCGGGAATCGATCCCAGTAGCCTTTCATAGAAATCTAGCACGCTGTCTATGAGCGACCCGACGATCATAGGCTATGTATTTTCTATTTTTATTATAGATTCTTTTAACCATTAAGGAAGCAGAAACGTTAGTACTAGTATTAATATAAACATCTCACTAGTCATGTAGAACCTTGTCCTTGGGCATATTCATATATGCCTGTTGTTTGGTGGCAAAAGTCAGACAAATTACGGTCGCACAATGAAAACTGTTTTTGTTCAACAAAACGCGGCTCCAGAAGTTAGCTTTTCTATTAAAGTTATTTTCTAGTTAAATATATAATGTTTTATATTTTTTGTTTGTTAGTACTTAAATGAAGAGGGACAATAAGGGTTAAGATGCATCGATGTTTTCTAGGTTGATTTGGGGTTTGTAATTAAATTTAAGGGGTATACATGAAAATTGCTCTTTATTACACAACCTCTAGCCACAACAATATATACATCGTAGAACAAGTCCTACGATTCTAAGATTATCCTGTACGTCTATTACCATGGGATTAAGAACAGTCAGAACTGAACTCCTTTATTAAACATTGCTATCGTACAACACAATATTTAAACTCAGTTCTATAACATTTATAAAATAAAAGTAATAATAACTTAAATGCAGTGCACGTAAATGCGTAAATTTTACACATACACTTCTATTCACACATGTACAGGCCACGTTCTTCTGTTAACCACCCTCTTCGAGTCTCTTCTCTTTGGTTCTCTATACACCTCTCTTTGACTCTCCCTGCATATTTCCCTCTCATCCTGTCACATTCTCCCTCTCCCTTCTCTCTCTCTCTCTCTCTCTCTCTCTCTCTCTCGCTCTCTCGCTCTCTTTCTACACGGAGTGTTGTGATTGGTTTAATAGTTTGAGTTACCCCTTAGTCTGCATCAACGAGGTTGACGAAATAATAGAAGAGTGCAGATTACAAAATAAAATATTACTCCAATTCACAATACAATCGCCCTTAACTCGAAAGCAATGCTTCCTGGACCTTAAAACCAACTTTTCGTGATCCAGAGACATGATTTTGTGATGATAGGTGAAAACAGAGTTACCTTTATTATATAGCGACCTATTAACGTGGTCAAACTCTTTAGAAAACACCTAGTTGGTGGAATTTGTGGTCAGATACGAGCACGAACTTGGCATTTATGTAATTACATGGATGACGACAGTAACGACATAATTTAATTAAATTAAATTGATGAAAACCAGAACGGTATAAATGACAATTTATAAATTCTCAGAAATCTGTTGATTCAAGTCAATATCACTGTAAAGGCATGGTGCTTTGCTTCATTATTAAAACCATGGCATTTCAATTGTTCATCAAAAGCACGAAAATACATTGCCACTGATATAGAGCCCAAAATAAGTACGTTTTTCACGGATGTATAACGTGCCACTTATACCGTTCTGATTTTCACCCATTCAATTAATAGAGTCAGAAAAAATATCCCGTAGTACAATTCAAGTGAAATTGAATCTGAACACTCTGATATAGTATAATGTTCACTAACGCACAGCCATATGAGGCCCACTGCAGGAGCTCGATATTTCTAATTAGGGTTCAGAAAAAAGCTATTTTCACTCTTCAAACAATGATTTATTAATTTCGAATTGTTCGCACGGGCTGGACTGGTTATATATTTATATTTATTCAATTGACGATAATACGGTTCTCAAATAAAAATATACGTAATATATTTCACATGATTTGAAGAAAATGAGGTTTATTTTAACTCTCTATTGAATTTATTTCAATGTTCTAATTTTGCTCTGAAGCACATCAATCCATTGTATGTTCTGTTTATAAGGATTGGGATTACTGTATTCCATGAAGAAGTGCGAAGTCATTCCTGGAGCAGAATGGAATTAAAATAGTATTGATGATTTTCTAGAAGTAATGGGTCATAACTCCTAATGAATTTATCCCACCTTCCATTTCCATTAATCTGAGTCCTCAGAATCTGAGAAATTTTCTTTCCATAAACAGCACATTTTTGAAACTGTTGCGTTAGATATACATTTAATGGGACAATTGTAATAGGTCCGATAGGTATATAGATGAAGGAAACAAAAACGGGATTCTAGCAAGTTTCTTGATATGTAAAGTAAGATAAAGCTCTGAAATTTCGAGAAAAAGACGTAGGAGACGAAGAAAATAAATAGAAAAAAAGAGGAAATTTTCTAAGCGTGAAAGACAGAGAATAAAGGTTTTATAGTTTTTTTGATAGAAAATAATGTAGTGGCGAAAATAAAAAGTGCGAAACCGAAAGCAAATCCACACACATTTTCCAAGAGAATAATGTAGACATTTTATGTGAAAAGATATAGACATAGAAACAGGTTAGTGGATACGGGATTTAAGCAGGCAGAATTCGAGATAAACAAAAAGCAAACAGCGAGGATTTTCAAGGAACGGGATAGTGGAGGGACGTGGTGAGGAGAGATAAGATTAATAGACGACCCCTCGGCGCAATATCTGCCATATCGGCGGGTCAAAGTAATATTCATCAATAATGGGAATATCTTCGCAGTCGTTTGAAGGAGGGTGCGGAGTCGCAGCTATTTCAATAATTCCGCTTTCTGGATCTTCCCCTCCGCCAAGCGGTTATCACTTCCAGAACGTGTGGCCGATCGAACTCTGAGAATTCTCATTAATTCCAAAATGCCAGATCTCCTGCCGAGAGAGGTTTCTGATATTGACTGAAGGGTACATGTTGAGGATTATTTAATTTTTGTAATGTAACTCTGCTAAGCGATCGCGAAATGTCTGATAAGTGCTTACTTTTTGAAGATATATTTCTAGCCGTATTTAATTTGTCAAAAAATAGAAAACATAGTTTGTGACATAATCTGCGATACTGTTCTGCTGTTTTAAAAATGAAATTTTTCTGAATGTAGCTAATGTAAGGCTATGAATCTGTGTGAAAACTGATCGGGCGTTCACATTTACTTTTTAAACGTTTTAATATTTTTATTACTGTTTTATTTTGCATCTTTTATTCGCGTTGTTAATATTGTATATTTTCCTCCACTATAATTTCATCAATGTTAAACTATTAAGAAGCAATACCATGTGTAAAATGGTGTGGACATATCCTAAAAACAATTTTGAACATCTTCTTTAACCTAAAATTCAAATTGTTGTCTTGAAAAACTCTGTATTTATACTGTTGAAGGAGGCAATTGGTTTTTATTACCCTTGAGTAAAAATTGTATATAAAATATATAGAACTACCATGAAAAAAGTGTGAGACATAATTAATTTATTAAAATGGGATTCATAATTCAATATTATAACTAGTTTTAAAGGTCAAATGTGACATTATAAAAACATTGGCGATAATAATCTATAAGTACATTATCACCAAAGCACTAAAACGATTTTATATCATCAAGATGTTGATAATGAAATCTTTGGATTTATTACGATATTCTCGACTACTATTTTTTTATGTTTATAAAAGTTACATAAGCCCATCCTGTACGGAGTACGTAATACTGAAAATCTATTCTGTCCTTCAAGAATACTGTAACGTCGTGCCGAAGGGCCAGATGGACAACACATGTCGGAAGGCCAGCGAGGGGGCGGGCGGTCCTTTCGCCGGCCACGGGAAGGCCCACCAGGTAGCCGGCGAGTGGGCCCCTCCCTCAAGGGCCGGGTGGGCGGTGGACTCGTGAACGTGTGAGTGTCCAACTGGCCCAGAAGGAATTGATGGTGAGTCCAGCCGCGTGCAGCGGACTCAAAATTGCAAACAGGCCCACAGTTTCGGGTGAGAAGACGCCGCGGCATGTGAGGTTGTCACGTGACCCCTCGCGAGGCCGGCGGTGAGAGCAACCAGCGGTGGGCATCGAGTTTTGAACCGAATCGCGGTGGCGGAAGGCACTTTTCACCCGCCAGGGGTTATCGCGATGCTTCAGGCCAGTGGTGTGGCGGTTGCCAACGGGACAAAAGGCCAGGAAGCTCGCGCCAACGCGCTGGGTCTGCGTCAGGCCTGGGGGATGCCTGAGAGATGTACGAGTGGCTGGAGTGTAGCGCGTTTCGAGGAGTATGTGTATTGTGTTAATCAAAATTGTAATAAAACTGTATAATCAACTCCGTGTCTGTGTTGAATACTCGCACCGACGACGCCACAATACACTATGATTCTCTGGGATATATATATATATATATATATATATATATATATATATATAATATTGAAATATCAGCCTTCTCGTTTTTATAACACTATTGCATTTATTGATTCTTTCTGCTTATTTATTTACAGCATTAAAGAAATAATTTACCTGACAGGCCATTGAATTGAATCTTACTTAAAGTAATTAAGTTAATTAACAGGCCTTTACTTGAGTGAATGATTATTATCTGCTTCCTTCTTTGCAAAGAAGTATTGTTTGACAGTATTTTACGATATCTTCTTTCGTGGCGCATCAAAGGGGATATTTTCTTCATAGCCTGCGTTGTTAAAGTCCAAGATCTTCCGCGAAGATCCGAAGATATATTCTACCAGCAATCTTCTATCTTGATGTCGACGTCTCGTTTACGTTAGTATCCTAAGTTCAATGTTAAGTAGATCACAATATTTACATAACTATTTTTACTATTATAACAATATTCACTCACTATATCAATGTCTCAGCGGGACAGTCCTACAGAAGGCTAGATCATTTATCATAGATGCTCTATCTATCCTTACATGTGCTCGCGTCGGCGATAAAATTTTTCCTTTACAGAGTGCTCCCGTCTGCGACCAAATGTTTTCTGCTCCGTCTTGACCCTCGTACCAATTGTCAACTTTTTCGATTGTTTTTCAACATGGCTGCCCAATGTTCTCTTTGTAAATACTAGATACTACCATTTTATTTTCGTTATCTGTTTCTAACACTTCGAATGAGTCTTTATCCTTGATTTTTTAAATTAATAATCTCGTCGATATATCTGGATGTATCTCAGTACCGTTACCTGAAAAATGTAATTATAATTATTGTGAAATAATATCAAGCCCTTAAAATCCAATATATAAACAGACATTTCCCTCTAGAGACAATAAACTACAGCACCGTTCAGTATTCAGTTTGTGTCGTAACCGCGTGGTCTGTATCGCTTCGCCCCAACTCATAAAGTCGAACTTCTCGCTTGTGGCAACGTAGGATTTCCCGCATCGCGCATTCACTGCGACTTCTGACCTCTCGCAGCCTCGGACCTCCCCGTGGCTGGGGGCGCGCTCTGGGCTTGTTTTTGCGTGCGTCGTGTCCGTCGCCCACACTCCCGCGCTACCCGGCGCCTCACGCAGCGTTCGTCGTGCGTTTAGCGGAAAAAGCTGCCCCGCGCGAGGCACGTGAAGTGACAGCGCGGTGGGACGCGTGCTGGAACTTGTTGCGCGGGGTTTCTGTCGTCTGTTAGGCAGCGAGCATAGTGGATATGATTTTGGCCAAATTTTCGGGCGGTTGATGTCGCAAACTTTTGTCCGATATCTCAGAGTTTTTAAAAGTCTATTTAGTTTGGGTCGCTTTTTAAGTGCTTGGTTATAAAGCGATCACAGTGATTTTTAACATTGGGTTCACTGAAAGGTGAAAGAACACATACAAACCTCCATGTTCTGAGCGGGATTCAGTCGACGCCGAGTCAAACCCGTGACCCTTGGAGCCGAGGTAGTCTTGAAGACAACAGATATCCAGGCCAGAGAGGAGGCAGATTTGTTCTAACATGTCAGTAAATAGAAATAGTCGTATTGAATCCGAACGACGTCTTCCTACAGCGTCCGGAAATACCGTCTCTCGGACTATGATCAGTTTCGTACGATCAGATACTCGTAGTTGTTATTTTTGGGATATAAGCGATATATTTGGGCGATAAGCTTGGCGCCCACTCTGTCAGCCCCATAAAGTTTTGCTTTTGTTATTAGAACTATCTATGGATCTTTTAAAGGATTCTGTTATTTACTTCCTCTGAGGGAATGTTAGGATGGTATTTGATGAATTATTAATGTCGGTATATATTGAATATTTTGGAGATGATTTATTTTACGTAGTGAAGTAGAACAATAAAAATAATATTACGTAAAATCAATATTAAACAAGATGTCATAATTATTTTCAGCCTTATTCTTAATTAATAGTTATGCTCATTACATTTAGGCAGTTAACCAATAATTTCCGCAAGTTTGTGTAAATATAAAGTTGAAAATTTCAAGAAACATATTTTGCGGCACAGTAATTTTATTTCCTTGTGAGCTGAATCTTCACTTTGTACATTGTGGTACATTCAATTTCGTATTTTATCTTTTTATTCAGTATTTTTTAACTTCTACTGATAATAGAAGAACTTCATTACAAAAAGAAGAGAACAAATTTTGAACCAAGTTGAAAACGGTTGAACTCCCATCGATGAGAATATTGTTCCCAATTTCATATATAAATGACTCTCCTATTTATTACAGCACTCTTTTGAAGAAAGAAAAAATCCATTGACCATACATTATTCATGTTTGCATACCTGTAAAAAAATAAGAGCCCTTTAATCCTAGACCAACATTTACTTACATTGATTACAAACATTTTGTCACGTTCAGAATAGTTTATCAAATAAAATATGTTAATATAACACTTATAAAAATAAGAAGTATGCACGTAAGCTAAGAAGAGTAAGCAACGCATCATTCCAAAGTCTTTCTGCGAACAGCATAAGGCGCTCGCGGCCCTGGAAATCCCACGCGACCTTTGCCAAAGCAAAAAGAGACTCTGTGACCTATCGACCTCCAACGTATCTGTTGGTAACCTTGCTCCCGAATGTAAAATCGTTCAACACAGGATGTTACGAGATCTCTTAAAAAGACAACCAGTGAGATGGTGAGTCCTTAAAAGGCAATGCATCTACTAGATTTATGCGTTCCTAAAGAACGGTTAACAACATTAGAGACATATAGAGCAAATAACAGACACGGTTGATGTATATAAATCTAGGTGAAAGTCGAGTTTTATAACCAACCAAGTCCGGTGTTATTTGTATCTGCCGTGTGTCGCCCCGTAGTTCCTGTCAACCATGTAAGCAAAAATAATATAAATAAGAAATACATTTTCCTGGATTGGGAGAACTCATCTGTCCTCTTACTACAACCTATTCCTACATCCGTCTAACTAAAACCTATTTGTTTTGATTGTTCTGCGAACAAAAATATTTTTTACACAGGCTTTTACGAGGCACTTTACGTTCTTCTTGTTAGTCGATAGAACTACTTACGAAAATATCATTTGTTTATTTTCCGTTACTGTTAATTCTCGAACTGCACACTGGCGTCTACTGGACCCCATCAACATTTCACACCGAGCGGAAGTTTCTGACCACATCTGCATAGCGCTTTACGTAAATTTGAATTGAACCTTAGCTTGTTCTCATTTTACTCTGCGACAATTGATGACAATACTTTGACGAGGATCCATGCAAATTCGGCCGTAGTGCAAATAACATATGCTGGATTCATTGTATAGTTTCTTTTCTTTTTACACATATAGAAATAGTATTTTTCCTATTATGTTTATCCGATATGACAATGGGAATTCATAATATTTTTGTTTCATCTTCATTGTTGTGTGACGTGATTTCATTGTGTAATTATTCTGGTAAAATCCGAATAAAAATTCGTTCAAATATGTGACAAATTATACCTTTAAAATTCTATTTTGTGTTTCTTCTTGTTTTTATTCATTATTCAATGAAAATAAAATACAAAAACACCTTTTTTTGAATTATGCATAATTTCCTGAATAATGATTGTAAGAATTAGAATATTTAGGGTCCTCGAGGCCCAGTCTGCAATTTATATAAAAAAAAAAGTGTGCAGGTTTATCCTGATGAAGATGAATCGAAAAAAACGCACTCTTTTCACACACACTCCTACAGGGTTGAATGCTCCGTATATACGAACGTGACCTCCTACATTCTCCTAAAGTGGCAGTGCGTACCGTCGGGAGGACGAGTTATCTTTTTCTTCAACGAGACGTACCATTATTCATTCATTGCTGATTATTCACATTTCCTCTTCTCCCAAGTAGTAAAATTAAAGTAAAAGGAATACATTGTTGGAAATATAGTATGCATTGATAGCAACATATTTCAAAACACTGTTTTGAATGAATGTTCTGTGTAAAATCAAAATGCACAAAAGTGCCATGATGGCAGAGAGTATTTGAATAATTTGGGTCTGAAACAAGTTGTCGCTGAGTAAATAACGGTTTGTTCGCTGCGGGAGGCGTGGGGGTCACTACAGATCTTCACGTTTCTAAACCACTATTTCTAATACTCCATAGCACTTCAAAATTTGGATATAATGGTGTTACATTGAGTTCTACCAGCTGGCGACATTTCTTGAGAATTCGAGTATCCAGCATGGTGATTGTTGGGTATTAGAAAAACAACCGAATGACATGTAGGAACACCGTAGGTGTATTAATACTGTAGCAAATCGGCGTTGAATTTACAGTAATTGGCATGGACAGCATGGAGAAGATATAGAGTTGAATATAACCATTACAGTTCATGAAGCTGAAATACAATGCAATACAGAACATCCGCTGCACTCAAATTTGATGATGGTGGCGTACAGACACGTCGCTTCTCGTCCCCCAGCCAAGTGAAGTGGGGTTAGATGATGACCCCGACGTTGTGCCCACGCACGGAAGAACGAAGCGGAGCGAGTCGGCGCGTGGGCGAGAGAGCGAGTTGGCGCAATCGTCTCATGCTCAGAGTATGGGCGAGAATGCACTAGTAGTATCAACACGTACATGATTGATGTCATTATTGATAGCATTATTGATAGCATTGTTCTCACGTGCACTAGCACATTTCGTATCTACATTATCGTTATCTACATTATCTACGTAAATCATTATAAAGTTAACACAAACTCTGACTCCGGAATGGCATAAGTTTCGTAATTAGTTTTCAGACGTGATTCATTAATTGACAATAAAGAGTTATTGATTGTTTTAGTGATTCCGGGCATGTCAACTACCAGGATCTTTAGTCCCTTAAGCGTAGTACATTGTTTGCTCGGGTGGGGGCTGTATGGATCTTCGCTGTATGGCGATATTTGGCTCCGGCATACTGTCGGCTAGCGGGGTTTTCCCCAGCCAGGTATCTTCCACCAGCGGAGCACCGCTTGAGCCGGGACAAGCTCTAAGCTCCCGACCGGTGTTCCGGCATGTGTGCTTGTGTAGTGCATGTTAGTGTGTGTGAGAGTGTGTGTGTAACAGGAGACAAGGAAGATGTAAGGGAGATCGCGTGCGGTCCATGGCCCGTTTAATTGGCTACTGCTCCGGCGTTCGCCTGGTGTTGATCGGAGAAACCACGGAAAACTACCGACCAGAGCAGCCGGCTGCTAGAATTCTTCTCTAGACAGCAACTGAATCGACCTTGCTGACAAGCGTGTGTCGAAAATCCTGCCACCGTTGAGACTCAAACCTCGAACCTTCCGGTCTGAGGGACTGCAGTGACATACAATGCGATTTTCGTACACTGGGCAAGTACTGCGAGGTACTAATTACGCACATAATTGACGCTGACCGCGTGACGTGAGAGATATGCGCTGACTGATTTGGGACGCGTCGTGACGGTGACGCGACTGCTGATTCGCTGTTGGAGTAAGTTTCAACCAATCGTTGACAGTTTTATAGAATGACACTGAAATCAAACTAAAATATTCTTAACGTATAATTAAAACAAATTATATGGCTATTAGTGCAAATAATGTGTCTAAACATTAAAATAATGGGAATGTTTTTCAAAGCTTTTTAAACTCGCAATTCTATTGATGCCAAAAATAATAACAAAATGGTAGTGAAAATATTTTTAGTTATAATGAACGAACGTGCTCCGAATTATATGGCTATACAGAACTATTAATGCAAATACTGTGTCTAAACATTAAAGGAATGGCAATATTTTTTCAAGTTCTTTTAAACTCGCAATTCTATTGGTGCCAAAAATAATAACAAAATGGTAGAGAAAATATTTTCAGTTATAATGAACGAACGCGCTCGAAATGCGGAGACCCTTTACTTACTTATTAGCACTCGCCCGCCCGCCTTTTGTTCTCCGAAATTAAAATATCGGCCAATTTATGTGTGGGCCGCGCGGCCGCGGCCAAGTCCGGAATCCTTCTCGCGCTCGCCGCGTTTTGATGAAGAGGAGAAATCCACATCGCGAGAGTTGACTGGACGCTGCGAGACACGCGCTCGCTCGCCGGAGGCAGGTAATTAAGAAATTTAATTAAAAGCGTATTGCGGCTCTCCGTTCTGCCAAGGCCTTCCGATTCGCCGGGGTAGGTGTGATTCTGACTGGGTATTCATTTTCTAGCCACCCTTGAGCTTGCCATTTAGGATTTTTGGGATCGTTTTCTATGATAGTTCGATGGGAAGGATGAGATAATATTTGGCGCGCAGTAAATAACACTCGTCTAAACAACAATGGAGACAGTGGGTAACAGTGACAAACAACAATATAGCCGGTATATAGACAGCATGTATAAACAGTATATATATATATATATATATATATATATATATATATATATATATATATATATATTCGGTATTGATCGAAATCTATGTACGCATGTGCATAAATCTTCCTTATATTAGCGTAAAAATATATTCTCAATAATAATAAAATAATATGCGTATATAACTTTTAAAAATGTGTGATCACAAATTCCGCAATAAATGGTTTTCCAAATTTCGGAAATTAGATTATTAACTCTATCTACTCACAAAAGTCAACAAAATAGCCTGACAGGCAAAATCGCAAAATTGCTGATTCGTGAAATGCAATCACAACGAGAATAAATGATAGTTTATTGACCAGTATCTTAGAAACAGAAAGAACGTCAAATAATATATTATGATAAAATATTACAAATGTATGCAGTTATTCATACTATACAATGAATTTTAAAATTTGTCCGCAGATCATTTGTTATAAACGTAGTCAAAACGATAACAGACATATACATTTATCAACAAGTTAAAAAATGCAATGTTCTAATAACGAATTTAAATACAGCAAAAGTACTTTTTATACGACCTTGATGGCCGAGGGGGTAAAGAGCGTGTACTAACTCTGCGCGTCGGTGCAAAGGGTCGCGGATTCGAGTCCCGCGTTGGGCGTCGTTGATCGTCGCTTGTCTCTCATGTAAGTGTTATCGCGGAGGGCCTCGTTTTCTGCTGACCACAGATCAGAGGAGTCTGAAAAGTGAGTTCATGTCTAGTGTAATGTCGAATATACGTCCCATCGGGACCGTAACGCAACGGTAACCGGCTGTCGGCTGGAAAAAGCCGTAAGAAGAAGAAAAACAACTTTCATAAATTGCACACTTTTACATTTTATTTGTAATTTATTATAAAATAAAAATATTGAATTTTAATTTATTGTATTCAACATTGTTGTTTTATTATTTTATTGATATATTTTTTTAATATTTGATCTATTGAGATTCATGTAATAAATACCACATGTGTAATACAGCATTTTCGGAAGAATAGGAATGTAATTCTTATACTTCCTGTTACTGTAGAATATTGTACAAATTCCGCTATTCCGTTTGACTACATTTATACTGCGCGACTGCTCAAGCGATGCAGCCTGGCAGGCCAGGCCGAAGGGGCCGAGACGTGAAACGAAGCCCTAACGGAAGCGCGTTGGCCGCCTTCCCCGAACGACCTCCTGGCAGCTGCCTGACGGCGCCGCACCTCGCGGCGTCCCACTCGACGCCAATCGCTTGTCGGCTCCCGGCTTCCGCTTCCGGCGCCGGGCGATCGCTCGCAGATCGATGGCTCGATGCCCTCGCACTCGTTGCCGGCCCCGCCGCACCGCGCCGCGTGAGCTGTCCTTCCCGATGGCATCGGGTGGCAGCGCCTCCGCAGTAAGAGGCAACTCAGCGTGGGGAAGATGGATCCGTAGAGAGACTTCCAGTGACGATGAAGTTGGCTTGAAGGGTGGATATGAACGAAGTGGAATGGTACACACATTGATTGATTGGTCAATGATTCCGGGCGCGTCAACTACTAAGGTTATTGGTCCCGAAAGTGTAGTGAACGTGTTTTCCTTGAGAGGTGGCGACGATCTGCCCCCGCTGGAAGATGAGATTCGGCGCCTATCAACCGTCGCTTAACGGGGTTTCCCCCAACCAGGTATCTCCCACCAACGGGGCACCGTTTCAGCCGGACCAAGCTCTAAGATCCCGACCGGTCTCCTGGGAGGGTAGTGCATGGATGTGTAAGGACACACACATTGTACGCAAACAATTTACTGAATTTCCAATGACAATACTTTCGATTCTAAACTTTTTAATGCCACACAGAGCAAAAATAGTTTATTTAAATACGCTTTAAAATTCGAATAAGATTCTCTTCGCGAAATCACATTTGATGTGATTCTTGGCGAGATATGCTGGCAAGTACTACAGTTTACTTTTCTTGAATTTTTGCCTACCAATCTTGAAGTATGAGCAAATGTACAAGTTAATATTCTGGTGACTAATGAAATCACTTTACTTTCATTTGTAGATATAATTACAATTCAAATTATTGATTTTTTTTCAACAAAAGAAAAATTATTCTCTATATTCTAATAGATAGATGAACTGAATTTTCGATTTTAGAGAAAATAATACACTGTGCGAAATTCACTTTACATTTTCTAGAATTATTAACGCGGCCTTTTTTGCTACGGTTTAATTTAAATTAAAAAAAAAATTCCTTTTTAATACTACTTTCTGTAGCCCCCTTTTATGGATCACAACTTACCGAGTGCTAAATCATAGATTTTGATTTCAGATTGCTGAAGCTCCTGAGCGTACTTTTCTGTCAAGTCGATTACCTTTTACGTGGCACGCTATCCACCCACACACGCCCGACCTTTCATCCGGGTGGTTGCTCGCCTCCCGCGGCGTTGCTCAAGTTTTCTTTTTTTATTGAGCCATTTTCGTCGCACGAACGGGCAGTTACACGGCGTCGCCGGGAATCGAAAAGGCGCCGCTCTTCATGACGATGACACAACCTTCAGGTCCTTTCCCTATCTTATCTCACCCGTCTTTCCTCATTGTCAGCGTCCCATTTAACTTCATACTCCTCCGATCTAAACAGTCTCATAAAGATTTGGTTTGCGTATGGAACTTGTGTATTTTGAAGATTCCTGTTGTTCTTGTTGATGTTTATAATTGTGAGGTTTAATTACACAGATCTGTTACACGACATCCTCGTCACAGACTGAGATGTTGGTCATTTTAGAATTTTGCACTATATTTACCCCAAATACTACCATCTTCTGACGTATATTGGCATAAATAGAGTGGCACAACATTAGTCATTGATCCTTGGCTCTCCTGAGATAGCATCATAAGTTCAACCACACAGGGCAAGACATTTCGACATAAAGAAGAACGCTGTAGGACGGACCTAAATCTTTGAAAATGTGCATAGAACCCGTCGTCTTTCGGGCGACCACAAGTCTTTGACTCCTGTCGAGGAACTTAACTCTCTGACCGATCTCAATTATTTTATGCCACACTTCCGTCGTTTGCTGACCAATCTAATATGGGATTTAATTAATAAGGAAATTGTCAGAGGATATAATTGAGGCAATAATTTACAAATTTAAAGTATGAACTCATTTTATTCAATGTTTTGTTACTATACTTCAAGAAATTAATTTTAGAAAGCACATAAAATCATTAAATGAATTTGACAACTCTTTAAACATTACCTTGAAAACTAATATACAAACGAAAAAGTAATTTTCTTTGAGATGCATCGTTGCAATGAACATCCATGTACTATCCCAAAATATGTAATGTTACGGACGTCTTGAACGTTTGTAGCACACTTCTAATGAGAAAACGATTGCACAACACTACGTGAAATCAACGGTGCTTACTTCATGTGGCACTTCCTCTCACCTAAACGGTGAGAGGAATTAATAAATGCTGCTTTGACATATTAATCACTCAGTAAGCTTTGTTTTGCCCATTTTCTACTCTTTTTGACTTAATGTAACCATACAGAGAAACAAAAAAAAATATACTGAACGATGAGGGCCCATTAAAGATTTTATCACTCCGTCTCCAATTAAAAATAAACAAAACAAATGAATTGTACCTGCAAATGACGTATGAGAACTCCTATTTTATGTATTTTTCATACATTTTTGAAGAATGTGGTATTACGAAAATAGAGTCAATTTAATAAAATGCCATTTTCTGTAAGTGATATATTTCATAAAATATTGTAATTTTATTCAATTAAATAGTGACTTCTTTTTGTGCTTGGTACAAACCGTAAGAAAATAATTGAACAAAAGAAATCTGTTTACACCAACATGACAAGCTTAAATTACATTAAAATGATAATACAGTGCCAGGATCTGGATTACAATTGGGAATAAAGTTTTAAAGCTGTCAGTTGGCTTTTCGACATCTATTCTGAATCTATATCAAACTTTCAAATGCAGATGAAAAAGTCAGCTCCATATTGATGCAAGTCATCCGCAGTCAAGACGCAGCATCCATTTATCATGTGAATTGAAACACGGTCGTCTCCTTCACTTACTTTGAAAAATTGATGATAAAGAAGATTTCTCTCGGCTAAGGTTTGCGTCATGAGTGAAGAATTTGGCGGCCTTAATACTTAGTTGTTCTCAGGAAAACACTCTTGTACTACTGCAAATTTATCTTCATCCAATTGGGAAAAACGATTTGTTGTAACAAAAACATTCAAAATAATATAATTTTATTAGTAGAATCTGTTACAGAGAATGTTTGAACATTCATTTACGGTGTACTTGTTCTCAGGAATAGTCTCATTCTACTTCAGAGTTATTTTCATTAATAAAAAAAGGTTTGTTGTAACAAAAACATTCACAATAATATGACATAATTTTGCTTGCAGACGAAATTGCAGAGAAATTTTAAAAATTAAAATATGGTGTATTGTTTGAATTTGACTTTTCTGACAACTTCTCTATTATTATTCTTCATTTGCTTTTTATTACGTTTTGTTAATGTTGAAAACTAATATTAATTTTTTTGTGCGATAGTTATTCACTGTTACATCATTTAGTACATACCTGGACCAGTGGCTGTTGTAAAGTTTATATCTGAGTAACCTCTTATGATACTAATGCTTCTTTATCGACGCTTAGAATAACGTTGAATGAAGCTGCGCCTGTGTTGGGGATCTGCCCGTAGAGTAGTTGAGACAACCCTCGCTAATTTACGCGTTTTGTTGCTAATTAATTTTGTTGCTAATTGGTCCACTATATTTATGTGATAGTGGACGGTTTCATAATCTCAAAATTATGATCTTGGCGAATCAGAGTTATTTTAACACAATATACTAATTTGTCGTTACAAATATTTGCACATTTTGTACACTATTACATATTTTAGACATTTTGGTTTTATTTTACATATTTTGCAAAACAGCGTTCCAATTTTCTACCAATAATTTTGAAAATTATTTCAAAAAAGCAATGTAATTTTAATTTTAAAAAGTAACATATTCTTACAGATGGTTGACATTTTTATTCATGTTGTTATTGAATTTTATCCGACTTTATTATATTTTATCCGATGAAGTCGGAGATCTAACTTGGTGAAGAATGTTCTTTTTTAATCTTTGATAAATGCCAATACGAATACTAGTTACTGCTGATTTTTGATTGTCCGTAAAATCTATTGAAATCATTGATTCCATTGAAATCATTTTCGATAATTATCTTGATTTTTGTAATTTGAAATAGTTTACTTGCAACTATTAAGCAAATACACCATGCAGTTGTATTTTTAAGATGAAGAATAAAATGAATATCATTTACAAAGAGAAAAGTAATTAATAAATGTTTTAATTCAGTTTGTGGGATTCATTTTGCATTTAGAAGAAACAATTTCACAGCTAAGAATAACATGTTAGGTATGTGATTTAACGTTTAGAAACCGAGATCTGTAATGGGCATTTTCAACCCATTTCCATACATTATCGTTACTTTCTTTTGTCTATGAAACCCTCTTGAACATACGAGTTATTGCAAATAAATCATTGTGGTTTTTCACTAAAGGAAAGAAAACATACAATCCTATTCACAAAATTAAATACCTTTATCATATGTGTGTTACAGTACATTTCTTTTTATCATAAAACTATCGATTCTTTTACCACCAAAGGAATGCACTAACAATAAGGTGAATAGATATTTGAACACAAACTAGCATTTGCTACATAGGTGTTTTTCTAGAAAAGTGTTTTTAAAATCAAATAATGGTGAACGTCGTACTTCTGAGAATCTTATTAAGTTGAGTAGAAATAAATACGTTTCAAATACATTTTATTGTTATATTGCTGACACTTTGAAGCATAATGAGCATTGTATATCTTTATTATTTATCCAATTACGTGTCTTTACATTCTAAAAATATTAATGCTCTTACAAAGATTTCGGGAAGGACGCCAAATTTGTGCAAGGGCCAGATCCTAGTTTCATCGTGTTCGTTCGGGGTGGAGACGAGCGCCGATAAAGGTTTGGGCGCGGTCCGTGAAGTTCGCGAGGACGCTAATGAAAGCAATTTTGATGGATAGTCTACCCGATCGGTTTTGTTAATGACGGCAGGCTCAAAGACGTTGATGGATTGCAGAAGACGAAGCTCGTAGAAAGCGCGGAAACTTAAGATATTTCTTGACAATGGCAGAGAAAAGCGCCGTTTGATTCTGGCATCAGACAAGGATTTCCCCCCGAGATTTAAAAGATGCCTCTTTTGCGATTAATTTCTGAGAAAAATGTGGACATGGAATGTGTAATTGCAAAATGAAGTTATGCAACGATTTTGTTAGTATGTGAATTTATTTATTTCAGTGGTTGCAATGTTTATTAGTTTGCTATACTAGTAAATTTTACTAGTATGTAAATTTTCTTTGTGCCTGAAGCATTTGACAATGGTCGGTACGTGTAAAAAACGTACATATATAATATTAATAGCTTCACGTATATTTTTGTTGGGAAGAAAAAGGTTCGTTAATTTTTATTGTTGTAATGCAAAAGTCAGCCATTTTTTCATCAGTTTGAACTAAATTTTTTGAATGGTGCATTGGTCAATGAAAATATGATAATAAAGAGGTTGGGAAAACCGCTGTGAAGTATAATAAATTATTTTTATTTTATTTTGAATTTATATAAACATTACATTTCTTCCCGTCTATGTTTACAGTTAGTGTGTGATACATTCACTAGATTCATAATCCCAGAGTATCTTGGCAAATGATTGAGTAAAGGATGTTTAGCTCTTAAGCTAATGTGCCAGAAGGGCGCTTATATTTTCGGTGACAAGCTTCATGCAAATAACGCAAAAAAGATTTTTCAACAATTTGCTTCAGTTTGCTTCGAATATTGGAGAAAATTATATATTTCAATTATTATTAATTTATTTTATCGTATTTTTTAATTATTAAGGATTAAGGAAGTATTAAGGATTTTTATTTCCACATGCGTAAATAGTCCCATTGGAAAATCAATCAATTGCGGACATATTTTGAGATAGATTGTCAAACGAAGAAAGAGTTTAACTCAACCCTAAAAGACACTAGGTCATAGTCATATGGACGTTTGGTCAAAAGTCATACGAGAAGATGATAATTTGAAACCAAAGAGATTTACAAAACGTTGCAAATTAGTCGTAATGACCTCTTTGATGTTGAAAATGTGTGACCAACCCAAACAAAGTTCTATCTAGTTAAAGTGTTAAAAATTAGAGTTATATGGAATATATATATATATATATATATATATATATATATATATATATATATATATATATATCGAATATAAAGATTCTGTCCATTTGTCGAATCTCAAGATTCTGTCATTAATATTTGACATGCTGAAACTTAGTAAATGCACTTAAAAATACTGGAAAAATTGTATAAAATGGAAAATTTAAGCATTAAGTATTTAACAAATGTTCTAATCATTAGCACTACATATTTTTGAATAGAAACATGGACATATAGTATTGCAGTATCGTATTTCGGGTAACAATAAGGAATTTTCGTTTTTACATTTCGAACACTCTTTACACGAACTAACATTATGTTCAAGACTGTTCAGAAAACGTTCCCAGGGAGGGATATTTATGAGTTACCTTAATGAGAAAGATGGGAACTAAACGTACTAGGAAGTAGATAAAAATTGATCAATTGTACAAAAGTCCAGAAGGAAGTAATGTTGTCCACAGTAGTAATCTTTCCTTCCAAATCAAACAAAATTATATTTTTGGAAACATAATGTATTGTATGTACTGTACATATTTATTTCACATAAAAAATACTGAACTCAGAAAGTGAGTTCGATATATAGAAATAATTTTTGATGTATAGAAACATGTTTAATGGAATTGTCTAGAGTGAGAGGGAATATTCAATTTATAGGGAATTGAGATGTATAGACGTTCGATATTTGGAAGTCCAACTGTATGTAAGGCTTACCCTATTTTATACTAGGATTTATTTAACCGGGCACTTGACGTAAATCAATTAATCATGGTTTTATCCAATCGGATCTTGAACATTCCCATAGTGACGTCACTGAAGCCACATATAAGCTCCCGACTGGTTGAAACCGCAACAGCTGATTTACGTCAAGTGCATCACCTAATAAATCGTACTCTTTTTACAACACGGAACATCCATATAACAGATCGAGAAAGCAGCCTACTTCTGGCACTAGACGAATGAGAGTAACGCGTCACCCAAAACGCAGGCATCGTAATGCACACCGTTGTCATCCTTCAAGCACCCGCCTGTAACTCCACTCGACGCCGCTTGGCGCGCGTCCGTCGCTTTTGGAGAGCCGCGAGTGCGTTCCCACAGGCTCGCTTTTTCCTCATATCGGATCTCATGAGCCACTGCAGCAGCAGCAGCAGCTAGTCCGACTGCGGGAATAGGCACTTTCGGGCCCTTATTTCCCACGGGTGCCACATCGCCGCGCCACCGTCGCGCCACCCGCGCCCGCACGCGTCCGCGCCGCCCCGCGCTGACCCTTTTGAACCCGGCGCCCCGACTTTGATTGGGCCGTTTTATTTTACTTTGCCGCCACTGCTGCCGTATTGAATATTTATTTTCGTGTCCGGGTTTTAGGCGCGTTTGTATGGGACGGGGAGTTGAAACGAAATTGAAAGAGTGACTGGTACGTTGCGCGGTTGGTTCTGGAAATTTGAGATTGAATATTATGGTTTGTCAGTATTATATTTATAACAGAAGTCACGATTGCTTGAAATAATTTATGTTAAGTTAAAATATTTTACTATGCGTGCATTTCGATTGAAATGTACTGTTTTACTCGCAACTGTATGTTGCTCCAGGTTTGTTTGTCATTGATTTGCAGTGTTAAACAATTGCATTTTTGAAAATGTACGAAAGTTTTGTAACGCATTTGACGCAATAAAAATTATTTAAGTAAAACTTTTTTATGTTTCTCTTATTCAAATATTAAGAAATAGTATTGTAGATTTGTAAGATTTTGTTATGATTTGAAAATACTTTGCCCAACTCAGGATTTTCAGAAACTGTCTTTGGAAAAAATGGAACCTAAGTTTTTAGTGACTTTATTTCAAAATCAGTACGATTGTAAGTTTTGATATATATGGTAAAGATATATATATATATATATATATATATATATATATATATATATATATATATATATATATATATATATATATCATACATACATACATACATTTACCTAAAGACGATTAAACATACTTTCAGTCGATTTTTAATTTTGAAAATTCTCTTCAAGATGATTTCAAGCTTTTTAGGTCTTGAAATACGTGCAAACATGAATGGAAATGCCGTAATTCATTATTGTTTAAATAATAAACTGTACACTATTGTCATGAAAACCTTTTTGCAAATAATCGAAATAGTCTGTTCTAAATGCAGAAAAACCGAATGAATCCATTTTTCTTCCCTGCAAATTCAGCACGTCATCTGAAACAAGTCCATTCTAATAAAATAAGCCAACGGTTCCGCCGCAGAAAGTGTCCAACGCGAAGCAAGTTTTGCCTTTCCCCTGTCATGAGCGTCACATAAAGTATTCGCGCAGGTCACAACGCGCGGGGTACGCGGCGGGCGGAACTCGCGAAAGTGAGCAGGTATCGGAAAACGTTCACGGTCGTTATCTATAGCGGATCTTTATTTACGGCGACCGTGGGGGCGTTGGCCGCCGTGGACACTTCTCCCTCCGCGCTGACGGCGTAATAGGATTTCGCAGCGGACTATCGCGGCGTTAGTTATGTTGCGGCGGAATTTTCTGAGCGGAACGGACGGAGGTGGGCTGAAAACGCAGTAGGAATCGGACGGACACAGTGTAGCTTGCCACTGTTTTGCTCTGTGGGTTTGATTTTGTCTTTCCGCTTCCCAACTCTTTATCTCTCTCCCTCTGTCTCTACCTGTCTCCCTCTCACCCCCTCTCTCTCCGTCTCTCTCCCTCTCACTCCCTTTCTCCCTCTCTCCTTCTCTCTCCCTCTCCCCCCTCTTTCACCCTTCCCCTCTCTCACCTCTCTCCCCTCTCTCCCTCACTCTCCCTCTCTCTTGCCCTCTCTCTCTCCCGGTCTCACACTCTCACAAATACACAGCATGAATGTTTGACTGATGTATTCAAGAGTATGACAATCATGTCGTGAAACAGAATACATCAGTCAAAATTTGAAAGATTTTTTGAAGAATTGCGAAAGACTAGTGATCCTTAGAAGCGCAGTTTAGGTTTGTAGAAGATTTTATGAATAAATGGAATTAATCAGAAAAATTATCAATAGAGATGGTTGTATAATAATCATTTGAAGGTACGATTATGCAGTTTTAGTCATGTAACAATGAAATTGTAATAATGTGTTGTAAACGGGTGATATTATCTTATTAAAATGTCTCATAGGAATTGTCTGAGACAGGATGAAAAACGAGTGCATAACTGGTCTAACTGGTCGGTACTAACGTAACTTCGCTTTTTTCGGTGAAGGAATGATTTGACTTTAAAGTACATTGGCGTCTGATAATATCAATGTTCTTAGGCAAAAAAAATAAAGATTTCTGTTAAACTTAACAATATCTTAAATAAGAAAAAATCAGGCAATAGAGGTCGGGTAATGCCAAAATTCTTTGAACTGCAATCCTTGAGAGAACCCCATTAGGGTGTGAAAGGTTTATAAAACACAGGAAGATTTAGGAGGAGATATCATTTTGATGGTGATGCCTTAGGAATTTGAAATTTTAAATATATTTTAAAGTCTTAGTTATAGAATTAGTTAAATGTGAACGTTTGGAAACAAAATTGCGCCAGAAAAGTCAGAAATAACACAGACGCTGTTCAAATCACGAAAGTTCGGAAGCAATATTTCAAAGATAAGTGAATTAGTACATCAAAATACACAAAAGGGAGAGTAAACGAGTAAACTAGAGTAAACGTGTTTGCTATATGGGAAAAATATAGATAACATACGGTACTGAGTTTGGTTTTATAAATATATTAACTCTTGCAATGTATTTACTATAAATAAGATACGCTATGCACTTATACTATTGATCCGCTTACATTGTTTGCTAAAGACTTAATCAGAGATTGGTTTGTTCATAAACAAAACTTTTCTTTCAGTCATTTGTGACTTCATATTTGCTCAGAAGGTATGATTAGAGTATATTGTCAATATGAATATTAAAATGGTTTTTTATATTACCAAACGTATGCAAAATTATTATTTAAATAATAATATGATACCAAATAATTATTACCTGAATGTTTCCTTAAGATTTGTGAAACACAGTAAATACGACTTAGTAATATTTTTGCATTAAGCGTCAAGCATTTACTACCATGACGTCAAATTCAACAGAGATGTGAAAGTAGGGATGTGTACGTATTCAATTTTAATATAAGTTAAATAAGTGATTTTTTATAAAGAATCTTGTTGAGATAATTTATGGGGTGTCTCGTTAAAATATTGATCACTCGAAGTAAAGACGGAATATTTAGCGATTTAGAGATTAAATATTTCATGTAAAAGGTACAAACCATTTATTTTCATTGAATTACGTTGCAAAATGTGTAAAACAGACACTTCATCACTGTAATAGTAGGTTATGCAATTAGTTCATAATATTAGGTTTTATTAAACGAGTGCATGTTTTGAAAAGGAGCGAGATTAGGAGCAAGTTTTCAAATTTGTACGAATGCTATAAAGCAACATTATAAACGAGTTGAATGTGCTATTGTTTGTATAACAGCATTATAAATTTAATTAACTGAATTTTGCGAAACAACATTATTGTGACGTCTCGGATATTTGACATCTGCGAGAATACGGTGGTCGGCTATTCCGTTTACCTTTCCCATGATTATTTCGCTGCGATTGGCTGAACGTGTGATAACGGAATCAATTATGCTATAAAATCTAATTCATCATTATTTGTGGAGTTAAATGCCCGATTATGAACGATTTCGCAACAGAAAAAAATCGTTGATAATGCCGGTATACAAAAATACCTTTCTACATCATATACGACACTTCTATGAGTTTCAGAAATATTAGTGAAGTACTACATTTTGTATTAGAGATAATGCTTATACTCTTTTACTAGTTAAAATATTTCAGTTATATTAGAGAGAGTTGTAATATTAAAATACACAGGGCAGTAAATCTGATGGAACTTGCTTCTTGGCTTGTATTAAATATTATTAAATTGATATGCATATTTCAGAATGCTCCATCATTCATCTAATAAGCATTACAATGCACGCCAAAAGTCATTGCAATAAATGAATTAGCCTTTTCTATGTCCCTATAATATTTAATAATTTTGGATTCAACTTCAACAAAGATAAAAAAAGAAAACGGTCTATCAAAAAGCAAAGAAACTCAGCCAGAAGGCACAGAACGTTATAATAAGGTTATCAACAATATCACTTTCATAGAATGACATATTTATTTCGATCGATTTCGAACAATTCGTTAGATAATTCAAAATCTCGAGATAATAACTATTTAAATGAGACGCTTAGCATCCTTTTAGAAGTTATGATTCTCTCACAATTTCAACCAGTTAGTGAAATTCCTGAGTTAAACATTCAAAGTAGTGCCCTCCCGGGGCCAGTAGCTGCACACTTCTTTCACCTCCTCCCATTCACAAGCGCAGGTTGTGCCAGCGCTCGGCGTCGGGTCAAGCGGCGGAGCAGAGCTCCGCGGCGCACTTTGAGTGCTCTAGCGGCGACTCCGTTTCCAATATCAGCAACAGCGTCCGACCTGATGTAGGGGGGGGGGAAGGGCGGAGGTGAGCGCGAGAGAGGAGGTGGCGCGCGGGTGGGACGGGCTGAGGAGTGAGTGAGGCTTGGCGAGGTACGGAGGAACACGACGAGGGGG
>BOPP01000056.1:3571989-3618535 GCA_017312745.1 Gryllus bimaculatus
ACGGAGTGATGCGAGGTGAGGAGCGGGGATAAGAGAGGTGGATCGGGGCGAGGCGGAGCGATGCGGACCGTGACGAGGGAGACGAGGCAATTGGGAGGGAGGCGGAGCGGACGGGGGCAAGGCGAGGGCAGACGAGGCGACGCTAGACGGAGTGAAAGGAGGCGTGGCGGAGCGAGGCAAAGTGGAAGTGGGTAGAAGCGAGGCGGAGCGCGGAGGTGGAGCGAAGCGAGGAGAAGCGGAGCAAAGTGAGGAGCGGATCGAGGCGAGCCAAACGGAACGGGGCGAGACGAGGCGAGCTGGAGCGGGAGGGCGCGGAGCGAGACGAAGTGGCTGCGGGGTGGGGCGCGGCGGGACGAGACGCGTCGAGGGGGGGTAAGATCTTGGCAGGGGTGGGGGTGGGGAGGGCAACTGCCCGGTCGCCCCCGCCCAGTGCTCCCGAGAGGTGGTGCGAGACTGCGCTCTCGTTTGCGCGGAGGTCATGTTTTATGCATGACAGGAGGCCGGCGGGTTGCCTACCTGGCCGCTCGTCAGGCGCTGCGTTGTGCCCCCGAGTGCTGCTTACCTCCGTTCGCTGTTTTGGCCATCGCTTGCGGCATCAGGGGCCGTTATGTTGCCATCTCTGTCAGGACAGCTACACTTTCATATTTCCTTGGTTTTCTTGTTTACGTTTCTCAGCGATCACCATTGCTCGTGTGTGTTTTTGGATTAGTATTTGTTTTCATGTTTTCCCTCATATTCTTGACGTTTTACTTTTCCGAACTTTGCTGACGGCACTTTCGAGTTGATAAGAAATAAAAGTAAGTACCATTTTGCACGAATGGGTGCCGAAAACGATATTTACTAATTTAATATTTTATCTGTGTTGTTCAGTGTTACATTTTTCTACCAAATACATGCTTCAATATTTTATTAGCTGTTCCTTTGACTGCGACCTCGGCCCACTGCGCTTTGCTTCGCCCGCCATTACGCCTGGTTCCATTTCAGGTCGAGATCCGCCAAAGTCAAAGTCCCCAAAGCGCACGATCGCCCACGGACGCTCCATGTACGCACAACACCCCCGCCCCCCCCGTGGGGCAGACTCAAAGTACTCGGTCGAGAACCAAACGTTGAACAAAAAAGAACATACAGTTTTTCACAATCAAAAAATATTCATTTCTTCAGTAACAATGTATATAAATAACCTAAATTTACGTATTTGTAGAATCATATAAACGGCATTTTATCAAGCAAGCTTCTAAAACTTAACGGAACTGCCCACATGTAAAAAAGAGTTCCTCTTCTATTATATGCTGTAAGTGTCACTGTAACTAAAATATTAGGGTCAAAGTCGCGAAATATGAAAAATATGATTTGTGTTTTCGCAAAGAACAGAATTCCTTCCATATAAATATTTCAGGACAGATTTACCAATTTTTTTAAATCGAAAAAAACACCGTGAAATTGTGAATTTGAGGGCGACTTTTTGTGATTTAAAAACACGGAAGGATTGTGGAGCAATTATGGCATCGGATTCGGATTCACCGCGTTTAAATACATAGAAAAATATGTGTCAAGTCTTTGAGTCTAACAACTTGTGTGTGTGTGTGTGTGTGTGCGTGTGTGTGTGTGTGTGCGTGTGTGTGTGTGTGTGCCTGTGTAAACAATCAATTACAATAGGAGTCTCACCAAAGTGAGTCTCCTCTTAATGACTCATAAAAGAGCGGAGTATGCGCTACCTCTACTATACATCCTGACCATAACTATTTTAATATTTACCTTTAAAAGCACCACTGTAATAAGCAGAATTACAGACCTATTTAAAGATGAAGAAGGCATACTTTCCACAAACAATTAATGGAAGGAACTTGGTGAGCTCACAGTAAATAATTAATTAAGTTAAAATTTACTTGAAAATAATGAGCATTTAATTCACTTTAAAATATAGTGTAGCAAATTAAACGCATAGATTTCTAAATACAAGTCCATTTATTTTCAGCATGGAAAATGTAATCAGCGTAATTTGATTGAGTTGAACCTTGATTAGATTATTTGAATATTCTAATAATGAAAATGTGGCCACATTGCTCTTGTGATCATTAATCATTGTAGTATTTGTAATTACTAGCAAATAACTATTAACACTGTTATTCATTCACAGAAATTTGGCAAATAATTGAAGACACCAAATAAGTGAATTATTAAATGTTCAAAGTATATATTTACGAATGTTAACTCAGCAATGTGAAACAATAATAACTTTACTTTTGTTGAATTTTTGATTTTAGAGTGTAGAATTATATGAAATTTGTCATATACAAGACGCATCGTAAATTGGAAGATGTGAGTACTCTTGGCTGTCCGGATGACACCGGGTCAAAGGACGTTTGAATCATCTTGTCGCGGTCTTCTTCAAGGCTAGTCTGCCCTGCAGCGTTACGCGGGCAGTGAAGACTCACAAGATTCTGATCACGGAAGCCTACGACTCCAAAATCACAAAGATTGCAACACACTGAATATTAAGTGAATCACGAATTGCAAGTCGAAAATAATATTTAACACGTGGATTATAAAATGGTTCAATTGTCGAAATTAAATTCATCCATACGAATAATTCATACTCATTACATGTACTGATTATGATTGTGCCAGGCGGATGCACAGTATCATAGAATGCAAACAATAAACCCTTAACGTACAGTCAGAACGGGAAGAAATTTTCACTTCAAGTCTAGCTGAAACAACAGAAAACAACTTAAACAAGTTTGTACATGATAATGTCCAGTTCGTTTTCTAGGTGGAGTTTTTTAGTAATCCATGAGAATGATAGTAAAAATGTAAATATGTTTAATGTGAACATAAATCGCAGTCCTACCAAAGTTGCATTCTATAGTATTACATTGCAAAATTCGGATTCTGGTCTAATACGGAAAGAAATTTTGGTCCCTTTGGATTCCGCATTGAGATAGCTTTGCTGTATTTTGGAAGAGTATTGAAGTTACAACCAGAAGAACTTAGTAAAAATCCCCCTGATGGAAATAATATGCAGATGTGTGAACATATGTGTGAATGGTACGTTACGAATATTTCCACAGGAAGAAGAGCAATATTTTGCAGAACATTACAATAAGTAACACGAAACAGACTTAGTACCATTATACTATCAGCTGTCCTCATGAGATCTTCAAATGAAAATGAGTCATTTTTCATCTCAGAATCTATTTATCAAAAAGTCCCACTCACCGTAATGAAATGTTTTAAATGATTGGTTCTCAGCAAAACAACTTTGTGGAAAAAATTCAAATATATGCCAGAGAATGCTTTTAGAATAACTCAATGTGTTTAGTAATTCAGAAGTTGTAATTTAAGTTTCTAATTAGCGTTCATTTTTTCATTCTAATAACGCCACTGCAAATTTAATTTATCAATCCATTTTTATGGCTGATTGCGCCCAATAGTTCTGTCACTTCAGAAGATACGCATTGTGTATTGGTGGCACAAATATTGAGCATATGTTCAAGAACTGCCGCAGGTGCTTTATAAACACGGCTCTCTTTTTATAAATACGTCGAAAAAACTTGAATGCCAGGTTTCCTTGCATGCAATCTCTTGCGCGTTTTAGGAACAGAAATAACACGACCATGACAAAGAGTGCTGCGTGTTTAAATTTTGTTATTGTACTGTACGCGTCTGTATTTCATATTATATTTCTTTTTACAATAAAAATATGAACAAGTGTTTCTCAAATTCACCTCACTGAAATACAAATGAACTGAAACTCTTTCATTAATCGGAACATGAAACGTTTCAAAGATCCGAGAAGAAGTGGCTTGAAAATGACTTCAGATGTAGTGCCAGAGAGTATGCGTGAGTTGTTGACAATGCTACGAACGGCGCGCGCTTTGGGCCTGGCGCCGTTCGCTTTTAAACACCCTCTACGCCTTGAGCGAAGTCGTCTAGCACTTACTGTCTCCGTCATCGCCTTCTGCATCCATCCGGCATTGTTCATCCTCACACTTTTTGTGAACACCGATGAAAACACACTCTATTTCGGAAGCGATATTTTCGCTTTCACTTTGCCCATTGCTTCGCAATTACTAGGGATCATCATTCCGTTGTGGTCTATTCCACATTCGGCGCTCGAATCGACCTGCAAGAGATGGCAGAAACTGTTACAACTGTTGGCGCTTGTGGGGAGTTCGATGAAGGAAGATTCATGCACGCCTTTCACAATTAGGCGCTCTGGAGTTGTTGCGGTTCAATTTGCCTTTATGTGTTTCTGCATTGGGGAATTTACAATTCTCAAAATTGTGAAGCCAGAATTACACGGCATGATTATTTTCCATTGGATTTTTTTGTATTACATAATGTGCTTTTGGAGCCATATGTTTTACGTCGTTGTCGGCATTGTAAAGCACTATATTATAACGTTAAACGAAGACATGTTGCAATTTTCGAAGAATATGCGGCAGGATCAGGACCTACTTAACTCTGAAGATCGAAAAATAAAAAACGGACACAGAGTAAATAGCACCCAATTGAAGAACCCCACTTACGTGTTGTGCCATAATTCCAACGCTACCTTAGGTCAATTTGACATCGAAGCGAAAATTACTCACTTGCGGAAACTGTATGCAACATTGCAGGAGATTTGTGCCCTAATAGAAGACATCTTCAAGTCAATTATGCTTCTGGTGTATGCGTATCTGGTGGCGTCCCTGACGTCGCAACTGTACTACATGGTGCTTGCAGCTCGATACAAGGGCGAGCCAGTCCAAACCTTTGTGATGGCCTCGGCAGGCGTGTCGAACGTGATGGTGGCAGCGGCGGGCGCGTGGGTGGCTGGGTCGACGTCGGCCGCTGCGCAGGCGGGTGGCGCGGGCCCCGGCGCCGGGCACGCCCTGCTGCTGGCCGCGCAGGGCCGGCGCAGCGCCGAGTGGGAGGCCGCGCTGCTCCTGTGGCAGCTGCGCGCAGAGGGCGTGCGCTTCAGCGCCGGCGGCCTCTTCCCGCTCGACCTGCGCTTCCTCGTGGGGCTCTTCGGCACCATTCTCGGCTACTTGGTCCTGGCGGTGCAGTTTACTACGGAAGATAAGCAGCAGATATGCTATCGAGCTGCCGCAATGAATTGCTCCACTTCGTCACATAATTAATTTCTGCAATGACAGAGAGCCGGCCTGGATGGCTGGGGTGGCTAAGACTCAGCGATTCGGTGAGAGTTGTCGCGGGTTCGAGTCCCGCCTAGAACATGGTTGTTTGTCCCTTGTGTCTGATGTATGTGCTTTTGCGGGGGACCTCGTGTTCTGCTACCCACAGATCAGAGGTCCCCGCAAATGTGTAGGTTATTAGTTTATAGTCGAATATGCGCCCCATCGGGTAACGTAACGGGTAACCGGTTGTCGACTAGGTGAAACCCTAAAGAACAGTGATCTGACTTCCGGAAATGATGAACCAGTGGTAAGAATCTGTTTTTCTTGTGTGTATTATTTCTTGAGGGATCTGTTACACGAAAAGAGTGGAATCTTCAACGGAATATTCAAGGAGCTCGAACACGGTGCCGGCGTCCACAAGAGGAATCTCCTTCGATGTGACGGTGATCCACTTGGATTGGGTGTTTCACTCTGACCGAGGTCTACTTACGCAACTATCAAGTGTCCAAATGCCAAAATGTGGTGACCAAAAAAAAATCTTGAACGATGTACGTCATAATCGTCTTAAAGATGTCACTCAACGCAGAAGTCTTAAGACCCTAAGTACAATAAATAACCTAACATTTTCAAATTCACTCTCAGGTAACGTGTGGTGTATTGCCATTGTGAGTGAACCGCAGCCTGTGAGACCAAATAAATAAGTAACAAATGAGTAGAATATTGTCTTAATCCCCTCGTTTAAATTAAATAGTTTTTTTAATATTTATTTTCTGCTAATGAGCTTTGGCTCGGTGGCAGAGTTTTGTAGCACTTATACAGATATATTAATGTTACATACATAGGAATGCATATAATATGAAAAGTACAGCTAAGTAAAAACTAACAAGACGGTAGTTAGCTTTCGAACTTCAGTTACTTTAATGGTGTCTACTTCATTTGTTTACATTCACGTTTGTTTATGTTTAAGGAAAATACTGGATAATTCATTACACATTCCAATTACATGCTGCAATTTCAACATTTCTTTATAAATTAATTAAAAAATGTGAACTATGTGTAGTTGTATGTTCTTAAGCTGGAGATATACATTTAATACAAAAAAATGTATTATTATTGAAATCCATTTATGGAAATCATATTATTTTGATTACATCAAATCTAATAAAATACTATACTCTATGATTGCATTACACACTTGAATTTGCTTGTTCAACTGAGATGTAAAAACGTGAGAAACAATGGTAAAGTGTAATTTTAACACAACCAAATTAGCCTTGAATACAAGAACCATTTCTTTAATTTTTTCTTTAGTTGGCCGTACAAACCATTTGTTTCAAAATTATTATATTAATGAATTTTGAACTGCAGTTTTAATTTCCAAAGTATAGTACATTTTTCTTTCAATATATTTATATTCATTACCAGATTTTGTATGATAGGGCCTCAATTTCTATAAATAATGTATGTTACTAAAGTAGAATGATTTTCTATACACTGTTACTAGACGATTTTCGTCATTACAATCAAGTAAGTATAAATATAAACCCTAATCAGTGGTATCTAAGAAATATTTAAAATAACACAGTTCTATTTAATTTTGTAATGTCTAAAAATTATTTTTCACTATAAAAACACTGAAATTGGGAGGTCAATATTATATTTTCTAGAGTAGAATCAGTGTCTACTAATGGTCAATAATACATCAGAATCATATTACTTCCACATAATTGAAACTTTTACATTTGGAAGAAATTATCACATATTCAGAACAAACATACTGAATAATAAATTAATTACGTACACCGTATATTGCTATTTTGTAATAAGCATAATGTACAGTTTTCTTACAGTTTTGAAAGTATCCATCTTCATATAACATATAGCAGCTATAGATGTGTATGCATGTTTATATTTCATTAATTTAATAGTAACTATTGGTTTTCCCATCCTTCAATTTCATAAGTGGTTTGTGTGCTTTTTCTTGAAGTTGAAACTCTACTTCTCTTGTGTGTGGATTGCATTTCCTGGTTGAGATATTGCATTCCGTTTCTCGAAGTCTTTTAGCCTGAAGAGAGTTCTTAGTTCAATTAAAATGAAACTAGCACCGAAAACAAGGACCAGAATATCTCTTGTTGAGAGCTTCATTTTCTTCGAGAGATCCTAGAAGAATCTGGTGAGATTATTTTATTATCTGCTCCACATTTTATTACAGAAAATATTCTAATTGGCAGCAACAGAGGTTTTGTGAAACTTTCATTTGTTTTCCAAAGATCGATACAACGTAAGATATATTTTACAGCATCACAAAACCTCTACCATCGCAATGTTAAATAGTTCGACCAGAAATCGATAGAAGTGCGTGCGGCGATATCATATTTCAAAGTACCCTTAATCCATGCAGTTCAACTCTACCTCTGTCTATGACCTCATTTTTTCTTTTCCTCTCTTATAGAAATATTACGTACATTTTTCACCGCCTTCTGTAGACGAAAACTGCTTAAGCTGATGTAGGTCTCGATCAGCCAACCTTGAACTAACGGTTGTTAATATAATTAATAAATTAACATTTCACAATTAAAAGTTTCAAATTTTATTCCAATTTGATTAAAGTACACTACTTTCACTTGCTCGAATTGTATTAATTTTAAAATTTACCTTCTAACCTATTTCAGGTTAAGGGCGCGTCATTCGCTTCATAACACCACGCAATAGATATTATTATATGCCCACGCAAAGAATCCTCTCAAGAATTTCATGGAAGAATCCAGGAAATAAGAAGAATTTGAACCGTAAAAACGAAATAACTTTGTTGGCTTGAATAAAACCAATTCCAGAAGCGAGTAGAGAAACACGTAAATTAGTGCAACTTTATTGTGATATACACTAAATAATAGTTAAACAATTTACATATTAGAGAAATAGGTTTCAATGAGACGAGGTATCATAAAACTAAATACCATAGATATGGCTAGATAATATTTTACAAAACTAAATCAAGCATTCGCAGGTACTATGTTAAAATTCCCCTTACCTATTCTCAGAAAACTCGCCACACATACTAATGTTTATGAAATTAATAATCCATAGCATTTAAGTGTGATATTAGATATTGATAAACCAATCGATTAATCTAATAGAGATGTTACCGTACCATATACTGCAATGGTTTCTCTTCATAGTAAAAAAAAAGACTTGTTATTAGTCGACCATAGAGTGCAATCTGTAATTGAACATGTAGCAGGTAGGAAACGGCTTAATTTACATTTTCATATTTTCTGTTTCAAAAATGTTAATGTCAAAATTCAATATCATTCACTTTCTTGTAGTATTAAATGATTTAACACCCCCTCTTTTTTTCAGTTCTTAATATCTCAAATATATTTTCAAAAATTGTAAAATATTAGTAATATTTTTATCATAATTTTATTGTCAAATTAAAAATATTCACTTTTTAATGTTTTTTGTTTTTCGTGTACTAGAAAACTGATGATGATGGCTAAGCCATCGAAAGTTGCTAATGTAATAAATAATATTGTTGGCAATGACGACTAATATAATTATTTCATTGTAAATGCCAACGAAAATTCACCACAATACCAATATTACAATTAATAAATGTAAAGAGTAAACAGAAAATTCCAGTCACACAGGGAAGTGAAATTGGAGCAAAGGGTAGATCTGACAATTAAATATTTAGAAAAAGCACTTAATACCATAAAATACAATAAGGTACCTAGTCCGGAAGATATACAGGCAGAATTACTAAAAGGTGGTCCCTGTAAACTGCACCAAATACTCAAACACGTGTTTTTCAGGTGCACGAATAGAGAGGATCCTCCTCAGGAGTGGCGAACGTCTTACTTAGAACCGATCCATAAGAATGTATCTAGAGACAATGAAACAAACTACAGACGAATTGCTGTTATTGGATCTACAGGTAGACTGTATAGCAAAATAATAAAAAAAATATTATAGAAGAAGAGATTAAATGAAAAATAGGAGAGAAATAATGTGATTTTACTGCCAATCGATCATATACAATATATTTAAATTAAAACAACATATAGAAAAGATAACAAGGACAGGTTGGGAAGTTCATCTGGGTTTCATTGATCAGAAGGCGTATAACAATGTACCGGTTGCTATAGTATGGGAAGATCTCAATGGACTTAAAATCAGTGAAAACTTAATTGGAGCCACACAGGATATATATAAGAACAAAACCTCTCAGATTAAGTTCTACAGCAGATTATCGGATCCATTCACAGTCAGCAAAGGTCTTCGTCAGGGTTGCTGTGTTTCCCTGACATTGTTTAAAGTATATCTGTATCAAATTTTACAACAGTGAGAGAAACATTGCAGAGTAAGGGGAATGACAATCGGAGAGGATAAATTCTACATTATGTTTTGCCGTCTACCAGGTATTAATTGCTGAAGATACGGACGATTTGAGTTTCATGATCCGTAAACTCAATGAACACTTTTTAAAAGTAGGACTTAATATTAACATGGACAAAACTGAATACCTGGCAATTGGTAACAATGATCTTATGGAAATATCTTCTGGAAAAAATCTTCTGGATCTTGGACAAAGATCTTCTGAAAAATGGTGAAAAAATAAAAGGAGTAAACAAATATAAATATCTTGGTGTACTTATAGCAATAAGGGAAATAGCCAAGAAGAAATTGAGAGACGAATATGCTTAGATAGAAACGTGACACGAAGTATAAACTCTGTCTTCTCTAACAAAACCACCACTAACACTACTAAAAGACGTCTTTACTCCTCACTAGTTAAGATTGTTACAACACACGGTTCAGAAATTTGGGAGATAGATAAAATATCAAAAGGGAAACTACTAGCCCTTGAAATGGACTTCAGGCGTAGAAGTTGCTGTTATAGCAGACGTGACATAAGAAAGAAAATGGATGTAAATAAATCTATCCTTGACAAAATAGAGAAAAAATCGTCTGATACGATCATGTTATGCAAATGGCAGACAAAAGATAGGCAAAACGAGTCCTGCAATGAGTTGATCGCCGTTGGAACAGACGTTCTAATACGGGAAAGCACCGCCACCTCTCGGGACATAACACACATTACACAATGGCACTAATGACTATTGTCGCGTGGCCTGAGACAGCTGGCGTCCGCATAAGCACAATGGCGTAGCTCCGCCGCTGGAACAGCGTCTCAGCAGGAAAAGCCTATTTAATAGTCTGACCTCTGCGTGGAGGCAGGACGCATGCTACTCACTAGCTCAACGGCCGTGTGTACAGACCTTCCACTCCACCGTCAGTTCAGCCTAAACTAGCCGACCTAGGCGGTGCACTTAAGGTCAAACCTGCCCTGCCGACCTCCCTTCATCCCTAGTCCGTTTCGATCGGCCCCAACTGGCTCTGCCGACATCCTTCACCCCTCTAGTCCGTTTAGTTCGGCCGAAACTAGTGCTGCCGACCTCCCTACACCCCTAGTCGCTTCAGATCGGCCCCAACTGGCCCTGCCGACCTCACGTCATCCCTAGTCGGTTCGGAGCGGTTCAAACTGGCCCTGCCGACACTCATCCGCCCAGCTAGTTCAGACAGACCCTCCGGGATCCCGCCAGCAACTTCCCGCCCTTTCCTCTGCCCACCGTGCCCTTCGAGTACCGCCAACTCTTCCGATGGCCGCTGCAAGGTCTCTCTACCGGAGAACAGTCCTCGACGAGGTTGGGCTACGTCAGGTGCCTAATGTGAGTAACACCTCCCCAGTAAACTGATGTGTGCAATGACCGGGGTCACCTCTGTTCTTATTGCTCTCTCTCATCCACCTTAAGCCTTTAAAAGAAGAGGAAACGTCCTGGAGGGCACCTTCTGCTCTTACCGTCCTTCCACTTGCCCTCACGCGTTGCCAAACCCTTCTCCCACGACACTATTGCAGTTGACGCTCTCAGAAACACAAAATTTATAAATAATCAATGCAACTTCCGTAGGAAATAATATCCAATATTCATCACGAATACATTTCATGCGTAGCAGACGCATGTGTACGTCTTCACTCAATCCAGGGGGATCGCTTACTCAAACCGCAGCTCCTTTCCCAATACTCCAACTGCTTCATCCTCTCAGCCCAATCCCGCCATTACAGGAGCCAGCGCGGAGGTCACGTGATGCTCCGGGGCGCACGCGTCTCCGCAGTGCCTCGCCCCTCGCTTCGGTAATGGAGAGAAGGCGATCGCCTGAGTTACGCCAATGGCCGGTCGAAAGGGATGCTGCGCCGCTTTCTGGAGTAATCCGGATGCGGCGGGAGATTTATCCGGGGCGTTCACGTCTTCCTCAGGCTCCTGGCGTGGCCGCGCTGCCTAGCGCAGTTCTGCCTTGGGCGCCGGGACGCGCCCGGCTGTAGGAATACGGGGCTGTAGGAATACTTCCACGTTCAGATTCAAACCCATCTGGTACTGATCGATTTTTAAAGTCTCCACCAGTAGATCCGCCATGCATTGTTAACACCGTTTTAATAAATTACAACCGTCCTATATTTGTTCAATGTTATCTATCAACCTTTTGGAATTCAAATGTTTGCAACTACATCTACTGTTACACTGATGATTTAAAGTTCAGTTTTGAAGTTCCTTCATGTTATGTTATCGTCTGAAAAATTCTTTATTGGGTTTTTAGCACCTTAAGCGTTAGATATTCGCTTCAAAGATGTTAGTCTATCTCTCTATGCGGTCATTATGCACGTTCATTATGCACGACAATTGTATTATAATGTGGTTAGTTGTGGTTAAGCGGAAGATGGCCCGAGCCTCGCCGTATCAATAAAGACAGATTATTATTATTATTATTATTATTATTATTATTATTATTATTATTATTATTATTATTATTATTACTATTATTATTATTATAATATTGTAAATGGAATGTATCTATTATAAATAGGTCGATTCCGTGACTACAGCTCTTGTGAATCCAATATTCATATAACATTGAACACTATGTCCAGATATTTTCCTTGCTTTGAGAAATGAAAGTTTACAAGATATATCAAGATAGAGAAATCAATCATTTTTTAAAATCTTCAGCATTTTATCTAGTTTACATGTTTAGTAGTACTGGCGTCAGAAGCAGAGAGCGCAAACATAATGCCTTACATCTTGAGCGTATCAATGATTCACAGGTCACGAGTTTGAACCCTGCTTGGCGCAGAAATATTCTTAGGCGGTTATTATCGTTGGGTTTGTGGCACCTGTTGAATTCGAGTTTGCAGGACGACGGCTCTGCACGGGGCTTTCAGTGGATTCAGTGATCACTTCCAGGCGAATTACGGAGCAGTATGCGGGACACGATCCGTAATTTTCTTTCCCTCGCCGTCCTGCCGCCATCCCCATTCTTATTGCTATGGAATGGTCTGTAGATAAGACCCTTTGATTTAGAAATGCTCCCACAGGAGTTGATGATCCAAAATGTAGATCCAGTCTTTGAGTATCTAGAGACACTTTATGTATATGACCAGTAATATAATAAAATATATTATTATTAATATTATTATTATTAATAATATTATATTTATTATTATTCATGTAGTATTGACATTTTAAAATTATATCAATTTAATGAACTTCCTTTGTTTGTTAAATTGTAAAATGCATTACGTTAATTATGGTTACATCTATCATATTGCAAATGTTTCTGATGAGTAATCAAAAGTTTAATTTCAGACTCACTGCATGCTTCACCACGATCTATGATTTATCATTATCATTATCATCTTTAATGAAAAATATGTGAGAAAAATAACTTCTTCTTAAAGAACTTTCACTTAAAACAAAAGACGTTAAAACCTAACAATCAGATGTTCAAATTTTGTAACCATTTTTCTTTTTTTACATAAAATACAACCGTTTTGAAAAATATTTCACAACTATAAATGGTGTAGAATGTGAGCTATTATAAAGGCTTGTTTGGCTTTGTTAAAGGCTATTAAAAATAGAATAAAGGATGACGAGTTGCCAGCTAACCAATCTGATAATTAACTCCCGCCATCGTTTAATCTTTACAAAAGGTTCTCTACTTATCATATTCGTATCTAATCATATCTAATCATATTCGGCAATCAAGCTAAAAAAATGCAGACGGAAAGTAATGATCGATTAACTACAAATGTGCCATTAGTATATTATTTTTTATTTTAATACGCACTGCTTGTTCAATAGTAAGTTAGGTAGAGAGAGAAATGCCCGCTATACGGAATTAACATGAGTTTCCTTTTGTTTTGCAGGTCAGTACTTCTAATTCCCGAACCTGAGTCTACAAATATATTTACTCGAAGAAACGTTAAAAGTAAGTGATGTAAATCTATATTACTGATATTACACTATCTTCCTAGAAACTAATACATTTTATCCCTTTCCTGATCCTGAAATTTTGTTAAGAAATTTAAATTCAAAATTTATTTTTTGTTATATTTTAAAATAAAGGCAATGTAGTTAGCAGTAAATTCATTTATGCGACGTTGATGCTGAATGGTACAGTGAGTGTCTAGTGAGGTGTAATGCGACTGACAATTCAGTGTGCTATAATTGAATTAACATTTTTACGCCAGTAGAAATTAAATGCACGAACTGCTGTGTGTGTAATATGCAACGCATTACTTTTTCTCAGAAGTATAAACGACTATGCAGATTTGAAGAAAAAATTAATAGCATAAAGCGAAAAAAGAATCAAAAACATTTAATACCATGGATTAAAAACAAAAGTCATACTTTTTTCTTAAAAAGAGTTATTACATTTAATTTTGCATTTATATTTAGTAATAATTAAAACAATATATATTTTTAGCGAAGTTACTGACCCAAATATTTCATCAAAGCGTCGACTAAAAATAGCGAAGGTCAACCTGGAACAAATTATTTTTTCAGACGTACCCAATAAGACTTCCCGTCGTGTATGGACGTTTCCGGACCGCATTCATGAAAGTAGTTAGTTAAGTATGTGTTAAAATGTATATTTATGTTAAACATTTTCTTGTCGATATCCTGAAAAAACTACTGTGGAAAACGCTCCTACCAAGATAGATAGTCGTTTAGAAATGTCTCTGGCTATGTGCCGATAAAACTGGCTTGTCTGCTTAGTTATATTAGTACAAGTATTTAAACTCTTGTGCTGCATGTCATGTTCCTTTGTCACGATTTCTTGTGTTGCCACCGAATGAAATTAAGAGTAAAGAAAAACCACAAGTTTTTTGCGAAATCAGATGTTTTTTGTGCCAAGAAGTGTACTTTCACGTAACGTTCTATTTAGTGTTGACATATAGGTGTTGTAGTGAGTTATCGTTGGCATTTCTAATGAAATAAAAATAAGCGTCGTCATTGCCAACAAAAATTATATTGATAAATTTGGGTGTAACTTTCTTGCGTAAGCATTAGAATACAAATCAGATGTTTAGTTCGGACTTTGAACATTTCAGTGATAACTTGTACCAAAGGTTCACCAATTGAGCTTGACTAGCGCTAGAATATAGGTGTTGTGGTGCGTAATATTGTTGGCAATTACGACGCATATAATTATTTCATTGGTGTTGACATCCTATTCGAAACCCATCTCCCTCCGCTCGTAATTGCCCGAACATCCTGTATGAGATGTTTTCAAGCTGTGCGTTCAGGCTCCTAGGGGCGTCGTGGTCATATAGTAGGGGCGTCACGGTGATTTATTAAAAATGATCTTTAGATTTAATACTTGTGTCACTTAAGTCTTCAAAATAATTTTGTACAATCATACTATATGTTATTTGTAGTATACAAGATTTATTTTACTAATGTATGGTGAACTATAATAGTATATTTGTCTGTGATGTGTTAAAATAATTTTAAGGCCAAATGCAAAAGACATAAAAGTTCTCATTTATTAAATTCTTGATACTTCACGACGTTTCGACCCTATGGATTGGGATCTTCTTCAGGAAATTTAAAATATGATAAAAACTAGTGTAAAATTAATGCTACAGGTTGAGACTAGTTATATTTATAGCTGAAAACATCACTAATTTTCTATAACTAATCATGTATTAATTGTACTTGACAAGTTCTTTACTAATTATATCACTCATTTGTGTTGACTATTAAGAAGGCCTATTTTATCCCTTAGTAATATTTGAAACGTATTGTTACCAGGGGAGCCACAGGAAGTTTCGTCTACATCAAGGGAGCCATGGAGGAAAAAGTTTGAAATGCCCTGTCCTGCAACATCATCACTGTTTTTGTAGATTCTGCGGCCAGTTCCTTCCGCACGTACTGACCAAGATCGTCAGTTCCGAATATGGGAATTCGGGAAGGAAATCGTCTTGCGATGCGGAATCTCCGTGGACCGGTAGAAAATAGTCGGTCCAGATTTAATTGAACTAGCGTTGTTGCTTCACTTACCGCACAGATCCGTTGCAACGCCCTGCCTCGGCAGAGGGTCGTTTCATCAACGCAGATTCATTTTTCCCGGATTTTAATTCGGAGGTGCTCGGGAGAGCGGCACATGCCCGTCTGCGGAGCCGCACGACGCTAGCGCGCTGAATATTCAAGCCGCGCCCAAGCGTGCTTTTCCAGTTCTTCTCGAGATTCCGTTCTTGTTTTGGAGAAACCCCTCGCGGATTGAAGAGCCGTAGAAACAGCACCGTCACTTTCGAATTCACTCGCTGCACGAAAGACATTTCAGGCGTACGACGGAATTAATGTTT
Source organism: Gryllus bimaculatus (assembly GCA_017312745.1). Taxonomy (NCBI): domain Eukaryota; kingdom Metazoa; phylum Arthropoda; class Insecta; order Orthoptera; family Gryllidae; genus Gryllus; species Gryllus bimaculatus. The sequence continues at coordinate 3,587,821 of BOPP01000056.1, forward strand.
GGCTTCAATGAATTAGCGGTTAGAGGGAAGCTTGATCTACAGTTAAACTTCTAAACGATTGGTATATTCATTCTGCACTAGAAGGTTTTGGAGACTACAGAACAAAATTCAATTTGTTTGTAAACAAAATTCAATTTGTTTGTAAACAAAATTGAATTTGTTTGGAATCTCCGGTGTTTCCGGTATTTGGGCTATGCCATATGTTATGAAGAAGCCCTAGTTATTTATATAAAGAGCATTACTTAAATGGCGCTGACTGTTGTCGATATTCGATTATTGTTGCTTACATTTCTTTTTGCAGTCATATTTGTTTTTAAACAAAACTGTATTATCCTTTTTAAATAAAATAATTTATTAAAGTAATCCATTGTAAGGATATCATGACCAATGTTTTGTTTTCATCGCAGAGAAACCGCAAAGTATTGTTGAATGCGCTCTGGTCGGCAGCTCCCGACGAGAAAAATTAATGTTAAATGAGGGTGTACAATAAATTAATAAAATTTGAACGGAGCATTTATCGAAAGCATTCTCTTTTGGAAAATTCATGTGCCATTCCACAAACCTCCTACCCTCCTGGAAAGAATTGTAAATTTATGATCGTAAATATTCTGAACTAAATGTCAAGAAGATTCGAGTTGTAGAGTAAATGTTATTTATTTTCAATAAATAAAAATATAGACAAATCGTTTAACAAACAGATTTCGGAAGAATAAAAATATGTTTTATGATAGTATTCGTTATAAAAGTTTGAAATTAATGTTAAGGTTTAAAATAGAAATATGTTTGACGAACACACCATGAAGTAGAAAACTAAAATAATTTCTTTAATTACAAGCACTCAAATAGAATAAAAACAAGTTTATAATTACAAATATAGAAATTATATTGTGTGATGATATAGTTGCATATTTTAAATAATAGTTGCAAATAGTAAATTAATTACGCCCGACTTCGGACGTGTCCTGTGAGTTCTGTGAATCTATTCTATTTATTAAACAATATTGTAGTTTTCTCGTTGCTTTTATGAACAACTTTTTCTTTCTAGGAATCAATAAATCATAGTAAATTATTTATTTACAACAATTTTGCATAGGTGTCTTGCGTTTGACATCGTTAAGGTGGTCCCTGACTCTTACTGTGGGTCGAAGTATTACTAGATTTTTTTTAAATTAAAGCTTATAGTGCATTTTAATTGTTTGTATCGGTAGAGCTTCCTTTTTTTAAACTCGCAGCCTTAATAATTTAACAGACTATTAAACAGTACCTTGTGAAGAGTATCCAAGGTTAAAATAGTATAAATATATTATAATATAAAATAAATTTTTGACAAATACAGAGTGGAATTTCGTTGTATGTACGCAGTATGTATGTATTTGGCATTTGGGGTCGGATTAATCCGACTTTTGTCAGGTAACATTGTTCCCAGACCTGGACCAAGATTTTTATTTACTATCCACGCCAGGTGTCAGGGAGCCATGTTGCGAACACAACGTTTTTACCTCCAACGAATTTGCATTCTTGGTCTGCCAGAGTTTTTATTTCGTCAAACAGATGTAGAAACCGAGACGATTGCATTAGAAACTCACAGATCTACTTTTACCTTGACTGGGAATCAAACCAGGGATCGCGCTACGGAAAGCTAGAATGCTGTCTATGAGGTACTCTAAGAGCTAAATTGTATTTTAAATCAATATTTAACCCTGCATTGACCAACCTTTCTTCCACAACGCACTGTACAAAGGGATAGCTAAAATGTACACCATCAGTATATCGTTACAGGCTTCATTTACATAAATACTTTACTTTGTGCCTCTATTTTCACTTGCACTCTAATTAAATATGTCATTTTTCTCCTAATACTCACTACAGTTATGATGTAATGCACGTTATAAATCGTATTCTGACATATATGACCTTATTTATCTACGTCATCCTGTTATGAAGAAAGGTTGATCAATACTATTTACTACAAGAACTATTTGAAATATTTTACAATCTCCAACAATGGAAAATAAATTTGATTTGAAAAAAGAGTCTCATTATTGAGTAATAATTCTATGTTTCCTATGAAAATGTTGGTTACAAAGTAGCCGAAGGGAGGGTCATTTAGTGTCCATCTCATGTTTCTGACTTTTTGCTTTTATTGTGACAGATACTAACTTGACAGTCACGGATCCATAGAATTTGTTCTATTTCTGACACAAAATAATCCAATGATTTAAATTGAACTACTTCAATTTTTATGCGAGTTTTAAAAATGTGACACAAAATGACTCTCCCTTGGTCAATGAAGGGTTTATATACTGATAGTGTCGTGCAATATTGCAACCCAGAAATTCACTTACGTTGCACCATTTACTCTGCGAATGTGTCCTCTGGAAAGGGTATCGTTTCCTCGCAATGAGCCTTGGGTGCTTCGTAAACGTGCTTTGATATTACCGCACTTAATCGACCTCTGCCCTTTCATGTATCCCAGTTTCCAGGTAATACTCGCAACCCCCCCCCCCCACTACGTACGTCTCAACGCCTCTTTCAGAACTCTGAGCCATGCCGCGACTCATGAAGGCACATACGATCAAAGGGTCTGCTTTGATTGTTTTGTCGTGTCAAAGTCTTTAGCCAACGTTAGAAGGCGCCCTGTCTTCTCCAAACAGTGCAGCGTTTTAACAACATTACTGTTGTGCTGGAAAATTAGGATTCCGTATTTTCCCTGTAGAAGAGATGCTTTTTTCATACATATTTTATGAAGCACCTAATTCCAATATAAGAGTTACAATTTCTGTTGATTTTTCCAGCCTCATAGAGACCATTATAGTAGTTTGATTTTTATTTCTGATATATTGTATTACTAATGTAGTGAAACATTTAGATCTTTATTTCATTTTTTGCCGGACAACTACCTAGAAGAGATTTTAAAATCAATTACTAAATATTTTTGAAATACCATTACAAGACGCTTCTATTCACACAATTGGGTAATCGTTTGTCTATAAACTAAAATAGATAGTCGTTACACCGTGTTGCTTGTAATTCATGATGCTTGATAGTTCACATGTAGGATGATAGGGGGAGAATATTATTTTAATTATGGAAAGTGGAAGAGTAGGAAACAATATATTTCAATAGGCAAGATATTAGGAGGGAAGAGAAAGAACATAATACCCAGAATGTTATTATGACGGTTTTACATTCTATGTTCATTGAGATAAGATTTAAGTTATCTTCGATTTAGTTTTTTGAAGATGAGTGATCACGTTCATTCAGGGAACGTCTGTTTTGATGTACGATCATTACTCGAAAGTGATACATGTATCTCGCGTGGCGGTAGTCTGACAATTTATTTCACTTTGTTCCCTATGCTAATAGAGACACTTAAAACACCATGTGTTCTTGTCAACACAAACTAGTAGGGCATTTCAAGCGACAAATAATATTATGAGATCCGATAATTTTTCTTTAAGAAAAAAATACAGTTGTCATCATTTCCACCCCACTTCTCATATTATAGATGGTACAAAACGAATCATTTCGTCGAAAACTACCTACGAAACATAGTTCGTGACCTTCCTATTCTCCATCTATCCCCTGCATGTCACACGCACGCACCCCACAATTTCCCCTCACAAAAATTACCGACTCATCAAAACTTGTCTCTCTTCACATAGAACATAGCAGTCTTACCCAGTTACGTCTATTTAAAAAAGAATCCCCACCTCTTTGTATATCTTGAAAGATCACTCTAACTATTCAACATATCATAATAGATATCCAAGTTTATTCAGACTTACGAATCACACATTCATTTTCAAGTTCTCTTCCCAAATTACTTACTGAAACATCTCACATATATAATGTCTTCTTGTTTGTAAAGGATATAAAATTATTTGATGCATCATAAAGATCTGTATTTATGGTTGCAGTTCAGATGACCAGAAAAATTCAGTATATTTTTGTAAAAACGGTCTCTCTGAAGGAGACAAAACGTGAATTTAAGGACCTAGAAGCAATCGTTTCCTAGTTGTGCGCGAGTTTAATGCTGCAGTAATCTGATCAATACGGCTGCCTACGATCCTTGAAAGCTGCAGAATTCAATTTTTTAAGGTCGACGTCTTGGCCATGTTATGTGTTTCGTATCTGGTTTATCCTAACCGTTCATCTATATTTACTTTCTCTTGCTCTCTCACCCTCTCCCTCCTCTCTCTCTCTCTCTCTCTCTCTCTCTCTCTCTCTCTCTCTCTCTCTCTCTCCGGCCTCGACTTCCGGTACTTAACTTTTCTTCTCAGTATTTCTTCAGAAGACGTTAGAAAAGCACACGATAAATTAATCACCATTTAAGAAAATTTACTGAGGCCTAACGAAATTTTCGTGATGAAAGACTTTGTGCATGGGGCAATTGTTTCTCTTCCTTAGTCTAATAGAATTTAATACTTACTCTGCTATTTAGTGAAGAGAATGAGCATAATTTTTAGAAATGCTTTTGGTACGTCTTAGTGAAAAAATAAATATACTTTTGTGTAAAATAAAAATAAATATGTTTGTAATAGGCAAATAAGTAAATTAAAAATGTTAATTGTTGTTAAAAATGTTAAATTAATTGTAACAATTTGAAATAGTCCGACTGCAATGAAGTATGTGATCCGATTCGTTTACCTGCTTGAAACAGAAACTTAACTGATCGGGTCTTGAGAAGATTAATGCAAGTACATCTGAAAAACATAAATGGCGTATACACGCTAAATGGATTGTAAAGTGAGTATTCGAATACAACACTTTGGAAATGTTGCGTTGCACAGACTCAACGATGTGTTATATTAACGCGAGGGACGAGCCCCGTCCTCAACTCGGACACGTGTTGCGAAGCCTCACAATTCCGTGCGCGTGAACGAATCGGATCACGTACTGCATTGCTACCAATTGTCCAACTGAATTAAAACATGTTTTATTTTCGCCAATCCGAAAGTATAATAATCTACATTTAACTATAAATTTGCCAGCATTCGTATGAACACGTTCGTGTTGAAATTTGTACATCTGCTTAGTTATAAAATTTTGTGATTAGTTTAAATTTAGTAATTTAATTTAAATTTGACATTCTTTTGTTTTTACTTTTTCAATAAGGAAGATACAATGGAAATAAATTATTATGGTTGATTAATTATTATTTATTTTAATTTTAAATAATTAATTTATAAAAGTATTCTTCATAATACACCTTGGTACGAATGGAATTATTAGCTGAATGTGACTTCTGCTTGTCAAATAATAAATTAATTTGTAGTAAATAATTCACGAATTTTATTCTGTCAGAATACGTGTTCATTGTGTTTATCTACATGTAATGTTTTTAAATTTTAAAGAGACCGTGTACATTTGAAAATTGTTAATCTTAATTGATTAGAAAGAAAAATGTATGAATGTAACGACATAGCTTTATTTGATAGATTTTAATCTACGTTTTTAATAACAAAATTTAAACGTAAAAATGTTTTTCGTTTTCTTTCATATCATAATCTTTAAGTAAAATATTGAAGTAAATTCGACAAAAGCTATCGTATAAATTACTCATTAACAATTAACTTAGTGAGATATATATGATTGTTTAATGAATTTTCATTCTCTAAAAATTCAACGAATGCATTGCTTTTAACTATTCGTAAATTTGTTAAATTTTTGAGAGAACGTGTTTTATATATCGTGTACCTTTAAAAATTTTAGAGCATTATACTATATTTATGCAAAGAGAAATCCGATAATATAATGCCTGTGTGCAGGGAGCATGTTATTGAATTTTTCATTCCAGATTTTTTGTCAAAGCTTTCATGTGTTATTTAATTTTACATAACCACATCACTGGCTGTGCCGTTTTGTTTCAGAGAGGTCCTGTCCAGCGTAATTAATCTTGCTCGATATTCATAAAAATAATTCATAATGCTTACTTATAAGCACACAAAATAATGCATATAAATAATAATTTGTAATTTGCAAACAAGTACAATAGGATCAAATGTTTGTATTTTGCATTTGAGATATACTCCGAGCTGCCATCTTCTGTATAACGACTATTACTTCGATTCGGGTTTAACTGTCCAGAAAATAACGCACAAACCGCAAGTGCCCGCCCACAAGATTGATTAAGCTATAATTCACAAATTATGTCTATTATAAAATATAGTAGACCTTATTTAGTTTCTTGTATATCTCCGAAACAATTAGTCGGATTGGAGTCTGGTTTGCTCCACTGAACTTCTCGTAAAGTAGTCTACCTTCATACGTGATTACAGAATGAAGGGACAAAATTAAGTTTTTTCGAATCTTTTCAGCCAATTTCCTAAATTAAGCCTTATTTATTTTCGCGTCTATCTCCAAAGCTATTACTCGGATTTGAGTCTGGTTTGCTCCATTGAACTTCTCGTAAAGTCCTTTACCGACATACGTGATTCCAGAAATCTATGAAATTAAGTTTTTTCTCAAAACATGAAAGAAAGAGAATTACAAAGAGAGAGTGATTGATATATATTTGAAATTACTTTTTAAATATATTTAAATACGCAGTTCTAAAAACATATTCTGAGACTTGTACTGTAATAGAACGGAGTAATTTCCATAGTGTTATCATACTTAATTTCTTGAAGTACTGCAGTGAATGGACGCTAAATTAAGCTTCATTATCATAATTAAAAATTACTTTACCTGTTATCTTAATGAACAATATATTGTGTTATAACAGAACATTCTCTCAATATATTGTGTTACAACATGTGTTCAACTTTACTACAACGTATTACGAAATACCGGAATAGGTTAAGGTTAAATAACTATTATATTCAAGCCTTTCTTTAGTGCACAATGTTATAATTACCGATAAATATTTTTGTAATCTCATTATTTCGTAATCTAATGCTTTATGGATTATTTATAAACAAGAAAGTGGAACGTTTATCTGTCCCATTGTATATGTAACTATTGCGGTATTCGATTCTGCAGCTCATTGCATCACGATACAGCTTTATTATAGTACAGGTGTAGGACCAGAAATAGAGACGTTTACAGTCGGGACGTAGTGAATCATCAGACCTCGTTCTATCATGTGCATCGTTGGGTTATGTATATTACTGTGCCGAGTCAACTTGTGGGAGGATGAATGTAAACCACAACTGCCCTCCCCTATTTCCGAAACACAGAATGCTGATTTCCTCTGTTAGTGCTTTATCAGTTAATAAACTGTTAAGAAATAAGAACGGACCCTGAGTTTAAATATATTTCTTTTAAAATATTGAATCCTAACTTGATACGTTGTACTGTACATCGCGGCTAAATTTGCAGTAACTACTGAATGAACGTAATTGAACTAATTGGTTGGGAAGATGTGCTCCCTTCACTGTGATGCCGATGCTCGCTTTCAGCTCGTCCCCACGCCTCCGCTCTTGACTAGGTGTCAGGTGCCCTTCACACTTGGTCGGTGAAAAGTTGACTATCGTGTAAGTTGATGGTTCTTCAAACGCTGGAGCGTACAATGAACGGTGGGTCGACTACAGAATCAGTGTCAGGTATCCTCTCTGGTTCGCCAGGTATAGAAAGTGTGCAGAGTATAACCTTTGAGAATTTCCTTGCATCATGACGTAAATAGCATGTCTGCGTACTTCGCAAACGTGTGGCCTTTTCCAGGGTACTGTAGAAAGGAAGGGATGGTAGAACAAAGCTGAATAGTATAATAGAAAGACTGAATACAACTACTCGCTGATCCTGTGCAACACATTATTCTACAGCACATTGCCATAACATTAAATCATTAAAAAAGATACACAAGTTTAAATTCAAAGTAAATAATTTTAAGCTGCGTATCTTTTTCTTTGCAATTAGAGACTTAACCGAGCAGCAAAAATGAAGTTATTTGGATTTTAAGAATATAATTTAATGCACTATTTATTATTTCGACTGTATATCTTCAAAATACTAAATATGTCTTTAACAAGTTTTGTACCTCAGCTCGTGAGTCAATAACCCTCATAATAATATGATTTTTCGTCTAGTTTTCATTATCATTTGCGCAAATGCTGAAATGTTCTCTTGTTTGTTTCTGGACATAAATGTAACTTCACTATCTGTGCATCTGTGTTTTCTAGAGTTCAGTGAAGAATACAATAATTCAAATTATCGTTTTCCATGTTCTCGCAGCTGTAAGTAGATTTCACGAAGGGCACCATGAGGGATAATAGCCAAAATTTTTAGCTGACTTGCCTTTGCAGTTTTTAAGAGTGGATATTTTGTTACTAATTTTTGCCACAACCTCTCGCGTCGACATGTATTTATAATTCAATTTGTTTATGGATTATAGGAACAAATCCAAGACTACATGAAAGCGTGCACTGAATACACTTGTCACCATAGTACGTCACAAACAGTTTTTAATACTTTGAACTTTTAATAAATAGAAATGAAACATAAAATTTAGGGAAATGGTTCTTGTTGGTGTGAAACCACCTGAGAAACAGTCTAAAAAAGCCATTAACCATATATAAAGAAATCATGATGTTCTGTTATTATCGTATATCTCTGGAACCGTACACTACACGGACATATAGTGTTGTTTAGTAAATGAAAGAATCTGTTTTGCGATTTTGCATGTCTCGGTTACACTGATGCGTTGCCTTTTTGTTTGTTGCTTCAGACCACCATCCTTGACGCAATGAGGGTTACATGTAGCCTTAGATTGGTATCAAACAAACGGAAAGTTAAATATTAAAAAAATGCTGGATCAGGTACAGAAATGAGGTCAGCCAGGAAAAGGAGGTCGGACAACAACCCGAGATCCGCGATTGCATTTGAAACAACATCCCCGGCAGCGGCGGAGTGCTGGCCACGTCAGCTGGAACCCGGCGGGAACAGGAGCTTCGTCGGAAATCGCGAGCGGACGGCGGGGGCGGCGGGGGGCGCAGGTCGCGACTCCGTCACGCGGCCTGCGGCGTCGAGATAAACGCTATTGATTCACGGAGCGCGCGCCGCGCCGCGCCTGCCCCGCCCCCTCGCTGCGAGCCGCGTCGCGACGCGGGCCACCTCGTGCCGGCCGGCGCGGCCCCGCGTGCATGTCGCCAGATGGCTCGTGACGCGGCCAGCGGTAAACCTGTCGCCCGGGCAGAAGGTCCGCGCTCGCGCTTCCCCCGACCCGTTCCCGTCCCACCGCAGCCACCATCTCCTCCGCTGTGTCCTCTGCCACCCGCCCCGCACTGGGCACAGCCTTCGTCTCCCGTCGCGCTACCGTGCGGATTCAATGCCAGCTTCCAGGCTTCGATCCGCGCGGAATCGGACTAGCTACCTAATGTGGGGGCCTCCCCCGCTGTTGCCCTTCACTCACACCCCCCATCCTATCAGTTTGCCCCCGCAGCTTCTCATTGCTCTACCTACCTCTGCACAGTCAGATCACCACTCCTGCCACAACTCTGCAGTTCTAGCATGCGCCGTGACTGTATTTAACCCATCTGCTGCTGCCGCCAACATCCCCTACTCCATCTCTAACTCCCTACCCATGGCGCCCCCTGCCCCGCTCCTTTCCGGTCTTGCCCGGCCTGCTACGCGTGGACATTCGCTTTCACTCTTTCCATCACCCACCCCTGCACATGCCCCGGCTCCCGCCCTCACCACTTCTCCTCTTCCCCCCACCGCGGTTTCTGCTCTCGCCCCCTCTGCAGCCGACGACCCGACGACATAACTCTGCCTTCATTCCAACATTTTTTTTGCCCGCGCCCACCCAGCTACAGCCCACGTCACCATTCTCGCCTCCGTCTCTTTCAAAGCCATCTCTACCCCTGCGCATGCCACCCCTACAACTTCCTTCCCTACCTTTCCGCTCTGCACCCGCAATTACCACGGTCGCCGTTGTTACCACCCCGTAGCCTCCACCCCCGCCCACCAGCCCCAGGCCTACCCTTCACCATCGCAGCCTCCGCCGTCACCGTCGCCCCCACTGCCGGCGCCGAGGCTTTTGTTCGCGAGATACCGCAGGTGGAATCTCTGCGACCGAATATGGCGCGCGTCGGATTCCGCGGCCGCCGCGCCGTATTTTCGCCGCTGCGGGGGGCCGATCCGGAGGTGTGGCGCGCGCTGATAGCGCGAAACGTGGGTCTCTGTGCGAGCTTGGTGGCTGCGTGAACCGCTGCTGGTTGATATTTGTTGGGCGGTTACGGAACACGTGTTCAAATTTTTTTTAGCGAATGCCGGAGCTCGGTCGCTGTCGAGTTCATCACGTTCTCCGTATCTGAGAGGATTATTTGTCTCTTTCCGGGGAGAACGTAACTGTAACTGCCACATGGTGGAAAGTGGCTTTAAGGTTGGCACAGAGTGAACACACACATGATTTCTCTTCAAATGAGTTGATGTTGATTGTGAAGAAACTTAAAGTATCACCAATTCGTGGTGAAATATCTTGGTAAGTTTGTTGGTGTTTAATGTAATGTATAGATTTTTGGAAAATACCAAAAATATGATTGATTTTCAGATTTAATCCATATCCTTCGTCTTTATCTCAGTTCCCCTTTTTCATTGTTTAATATCAATGAAATTATCAGGTCAGAATCAGTTGGCATGTTAGTTTGCATTCACTTTCTGCAATGCCTCGTATTTTTCGATTTTATTTATTTTATATAAGGGAATATAATAAACTATTCTGTTATAACGATCAGAAATACAACACTTACTGATGTTATCTACCAACGACGTGTTTTCTATTTAATATCAACCTGCATTCGATGTATCCCATCAGTTACAATGAGGGATTGTTAGGAAATCGTTAATCTTCGAAACTATTTTCTTTTAAATGTATTTTTATATTCCAAATTCGGTTCAACATTTCTATTTGAATCTATATTTTAATTTTTGAGTTGTTTTAGGACAAAATGAAATACATCGATCCCCTCTTGCATCATTTTTTCCCTCCGGAACAAAGTGTTGTACATTTTTAAATTACTTTTGAATAATCAATGAAAACAGATTTTGTGATAAATGGTTCAGTGATAAGTATTCGCGCACACACATATTTATGTAATGTGTATGCCGTTTTAAAAAAAAGAAATAATAAAAAAAGAAAAATAATATTGTTTACCCATTTTAGAATTTTCACACAATATCACTAATATTCTCAAAAACTGAGAATATTGTTTTAACTGATATTTGATTTAATTTTAATTTGATTTATTTTCGTCCAAAAACTGCATGCCAAATTTAGGGAAGACATATTTTTCTTAAGGAATTAAGTGTACATAGTTGTAGTGTTATTTTGAGTGAAATCATGATAAAACAATACTTTAACAATATTTTTGTAAAAAATATTGTTTCTTTAAATTTTATGCTCGAATAATGCAAAGTTTGTTTAATAATATGGCCTAATCCAATTATCATTAAAACCTCTGGAATGAAGATAATTGCAAAAGTTCATTTTCTTCCAACCTGTTCAGTATCGGAATTAGAGACATTTTTCTTAATGAAATATTTTCACTCTATTGAATTTTAAAATAATTTTATAGACATTCAAAAAAATAGTTCTTCTATTAATTTTTTAATTTGTGTTAGAATCACGTCAACATTACAATTTAATAACAGCATTCTTCATTCAAATTAATTACAGGCTTGTTTCTGAGCGTGCCACGATTTCTGGCGCAGGGATGAGCTTCTTAAGATTCGTTATTCGGGAGCTTAAATTCTATACTTACACTATTAAATTTCTTTGGTTTCGTAAATGAAAGGTATATTTTTTCAAATTCATGGCACAGTGTTTAGTTAGGAGTTCTTCAAATGTTGGATGATAGGTAACATTACGTAATGGTTAGCAATAATACGAAAAATGTTCACGACCGGCTTTATATCACAACTAAAGTTAATAGTAAGAATATTTGTTTATTGACTAACCTCTGTCAAGAGACAAACATGGAGACAATTTTAAATTTGATTAATCTCTTCTAATGGTGCCCCAAAATATAGAGCTTTGCTTGAGTTTAATGAAGGGGTAGCGCATAAATATGCTCGGCATGTGGAGCTACCATAAATCAGAGATTTATTCAAGACATTCTGTACACTTGCTTGTCCCGGTGCACCATGAATGCCAACTAAATGAGATGCAGACTATATGAAGTTTGCCGTAACATAACTTGCATATATTACCCTTATTCATGGCAGTCACGACGTCTTTGGGAATTTATAATCATCATCATTTATCAAAGTTTCCTCTACTACAACGTTGAGAACCTCCTGAGGACAGAATTTCGGAAATTCTTAGATTGGAGCGCAAATGTGTTGTTACAAACTCTGAAATCGAGATATCAGATCTCCATGTATATTACAATTACATTGTTTTAAAATTGATGAAACGATATTTCAGAATTGTCTCTTAAGTTTATAACTTAAGTTTATAAATTAACAGACGGTTCTGAAATATCGTTTCATCCAGTTTAAAACAGAGCTGCTATCTAGATAATAAATTAAAAGTTTAAATTTTAAGGAATTCTTTAAATTAATTAAAAGTTTAAAAATTTAAACGGATTCTTAAGAAGCTGCTTAAAACAAGCGGATCCAATAAGACTTCCATATTTCAAGGTCGTTTATCATCAACGCAAAATGAGAACTACTGTTAGTGATTAGAAACCAAAAATGTCTCATTTGGACAAGACATTATATGATTCAATGACCAAGGGTACACATACACGCATGAATTCGGATCTTAGCATGAAGTACATGCATAAAATAAGTGTTTTCTCCGTTTATTAAGTATTAAACAAAAATGCTTTTATGATGTGTAAACAATATTATTAAATTATTCTAACCTTCCACTTTTCAATTAGAGTATACGCTAGTTTTCCTAAAACTTGTTTTCCTGTGCTTTTTGTATTTTTATCAAAACAAACATGAGGTAAAAAATGTTTACTCGTGATGAACACTTGAGTAAGTTTGGTATTTATCCAAACTTCTGTGTCCATATTTGTGCTCCCACGCCTTCCTGTTTCTCCGCTCCGCCGAGAAAGACGCCAACACGTCTGAAAGCGCGAAATTTAGGGGCCGCGTTTTCACGCCAGCAGTGTCGTGACGTACGGCCTTGTACACGCAATTACATTTTACTGCCTACTGGGTCAGAGATTGAGTGTCTCAATTTATTCGGGCGAAACCTTTTGCCAAAAATATCGCCGCCGTAGCGCCGCGGCCATTTTTCAAGCGACTCCTCTCTCTCATCTCGCGCGCCTGCGCTCGCGCAAAATGCAGCCAACAGATCGCTGTTAACTTTTATTGCGTCGGCAGTTAATTACGGAGGCTCAGTCGCCGCCTTCCGCGCCTGCCGGCCGCCCGGCCCTCTGCCATTGATCTGCCGCGCAATTTGCTGCCGCTTCCCGCGCGGCTGGCGCCCCCTCCCGGCTTTCACTTTGAGCGGCTCCGTCGGAGTTGACGATTCATTGATTGATACTTCCGGCACGTCGACTGCTATGGTCATTTGTCCAGACATAGTTTGGAATGATTCTTCATTGCAGACGGCGGTGTTCCTCTCCCATTGGATAATTATATGATTGATTGATATATATTGATTACGCACGCGTTAACTGCTGCTAAGGTTATTAGTCCCGTAAGTGTAGTACATTTTTATCGGGAGGTGGCGGTGTTTTGCCCCGATGGATGGCAGGGTCAGGCGCCGACCTACAGTTGGCGAGCGAGGATTTCCACTACCAGTTATCTCCCACCAGCAGGGCACAGCCCCAGCCTGGTTCAGCTCTAAGCTCCTGACTGATCTCCCAGCTTGTGTGGTATTGTAGTGAATATAAGGGTAGGATAGGACAAGGCATAGGAAGAAAAGATCGCACGCGGTCCGTGGCCTGTTTGTGAGGGTACTGTTCCAGTTGCCGCCTGTTGTTGATCGGAAAAGAACACGGAAAAGTATCGATCAGAGCAGGTAGCCGCTAGAATTCTTCTCCACACAGTGACAGAACTCGACCTAGCTATCTCGCGGGACTCGAACCCCAGAACATCTTGATCAAGGGCACTGCAGAGACATCAGTGAACGACCTGAGCCACCTCTTCCGGTTTGGATGGTGAGATCCAGTGCTGACTTACATGTCGACTTGCGAGATTTCCCCCTCAGATTTCTCCCCAAGCAGATCATTGCATCACCAGGGACAAGGCTCGAAATTCCCGACTTACGTCCAGACGTGTGTGATGTGTAAGTGTAATTGTGTGCGAGTAAGAAGAGAGGATAGGGCAAGAGGAAGGAAATATCGCGCACGATCGGTGACACATTTGGTAGGGCTATTGCGTAGTGTTGGAGAGAAAAACTACGGAGAAGTATCTACTAGAGCATCCGGTTACTACTAGGGTTTTTCTCCAGACAGCTGCAGCATCTGAATACTCGACGAGGTGAGGGGCGGTAGTCAATTTCTTTTTTTACAGTGTGAATGAAAGAAGGCAGCCGATTCCCTATGCGAGAAAGTTGGTTAATATCGTGGTCATGTAACGAAGGGTAATTTAGAATTCCGTAAAAGACATGAGTGTTTACAAAACTATAAAGCTTTTAAATAATCAATTTACATCGGACACTGTCATAGGCAATCGCAACAAAAAATTAGAGGCGAGGACACTTACGTTTCTGGTACCATTTTCCATTAAAAAATTTTATTTACATGTAGATTTTTTCTAAATTCATTGAAAAATACTACAATGATAATTAAGCTATAAATTTAATGATTCAATTACAAAATACACTTACTTTGCGTTCACCAATTTGCAGGAAGTTTTGGTTTTGCTATTCATTCACAATCACTCCCACCTAAAAGAACAATTTTTCAAGAGATGATACGCACATATTGGCAATCGCAGCTTATAAAGTAATTCAGTACTGACTGAAAAGGGCTTATGCTCTATCTCAGTATGTAATTACTTTTGGTAAGTGTTGAAGTCCGTAAGCACACCCGACGTTCACGGGAGTACCCACGATAAGTAAACGGAGGCAAGTCCAGATAGCAGAGGGCGCAAGCAAATATAGGACGCTCTTCTATATAAAACGCCCTTGAAATAGTGAAAAAATGCCTTTTACTTTTTTGTTAATTTTTTATGAAATTTATGTTGTGCATCTCTTTGTTCAATCACCAGCAATATAAAAAAATGCATTATATATATTTTTGTTATATTTAACAACGTTTATGTTTTTTTTTAACTATTGAGGCTTTAAAACCGTTTCACCAAGAATTCTTTAACTTTTCAGATGGTTGCTATTTTCTGCACGAAAGCATAACTACCACATATCTCCTTGTGCTATTACTAGTCGTAAAAAAAATAAAATTAAATAATGTATCTTGTGTGATTAATTATTTTCAATAGAAAGAACTTAAGTTTGTTTCGAATGACTTAAAAACAAAAATTAAAATTTACCACTATTAAGTATACAAATGCATTAAATAGATAAACAAATGAAATAAGGAAGATTTCCGGGCCAGAGTATCGTAGGTTCCTGTATTATTCGCACTCGTCATCTTGACACCCGAGCTCCCGAGTCCTCACCCACTGCTGTATTGATCGGCACGTTGAGAGATACTTGGATTCCACTCGGAACGGCACGTATCAATTTAAAATACTAGCAACAACCACCACGTGTTTTCAAAACAGTCGTAGCATTTCTCGTGGCACTATTTGGCGCGTTAAGTTCGTGCCTTCAGTTGGTACGCCCTTTTTAAGCCGTGATGTAACCTGAGCCCTACTCTCTCCATACCTCCCGTTGTGGAATACAAAAAAAAAACTTGTACGTACAGTACTAATGAAGGCTGCTGGGTAGCTGAGATCGCCAAATCGAATCTAAATGGGAATGCTGGTATCGCTCTTTGATCTCGTATGATCAAGCAACTTACCGCCCGTGAACCTTCTATCTCCACCCTCAAGCTTCACAATGAGCTCATTTCCTGTCCAAATAAGGCCCATACTCTCTTGTGCAAATGGGCTTGTGAGAGGTGCTCTCGGACTTGTCAACGACCTGTAGACTATAGCGTTTTTTAATATTAATATGTGCATAATCGTGGACCTAGTTTAGAGCCCACACAATTTGTAGAAGAAATTCTGGTACTATGCCAGTATCAGAAAAGATGGACTTCTAAAGGTTTCTCTTTAACCTTTCTCTACTCGCGACTTCTCTCTCACACTTGATTTGTAAATGACGTATAGTAACACTTATTTAACATTCTAATATAAAGACATGTGCGAATTATGTAAAAAAGAGAAACACGGAACATAATTAGTCACATATATTCACTTCTTGGGTTCTTGAAAATTAACAAGAATTGTTTATATGAGCAAAGTTTCTTAGTATTGTCACTAAACATAATAATAATAATAATAATAATAATAATAATAATAATAATAATAATAATAATAATGATGATGATGATGATGATGATGTTCGCCTAAATTCGGGCCATTTACTGTGTAATGCTACCGTTGGATCATGGTTTACAGCAGTGACATTTATTTTACTATGGATAACATACTAGGTAATTCAATGTAGTATCTGGATATTAAATCATTGGAAGTTGGAAACATAGGCGTTCGAAAAATCATGAAAAGTATTATTTGAAAAAAATGTCTCAAAAGAAAGGTTCTGACCAGAATCATGTCTGACTGATGCCTCTGAGTACGCTAATAATTTGACGCAAAGCAATCATCACAAATTTCATCAGTCATCAAATTCTATTTATTTCGCAATAGGCCACTTTCATGTTATATTGCGGTGTTGAAGCTATTGGTGCCGCGTCACGAGATTATACGCATCTGTTGCATTCAGAACGCATGCTCGCACCTAGCAATGAAAACATCACTGGGAATACAGGCTGGCATTATGATGAAAGAGCAATATATCCATTGATTTGCTGAGGGAGGGGTAAATGTTCACATATTGGGCCAGCTCTTTAGAGCTAAAGGATGGAATGCAAAAGAAGCGGCCTAATTATTTTGCGAGCTTTAAATCGTTACTTGATGGCCAGAGAGTTCTTAATATAGGAGATCCTAGGTACAAGACTCAACAGTAGCGAGTTTTCGGGGACGGGGTTAGCTTGCTTTCCACACCGCGGACCGGGGTTTTAATCTCAGGAAATGTATGTGAAATTTCTGATAGACTAAGCGTATTCGCGGAAATATTTCTCGGGTTTCTTCTGTATTCTCTGCCTCTGGTTCGTCCTCAATAATTCGTGTCATATCTTCATGTTAACCTTGTTTTGCTGGTGCCTTTTCCAGCTTCAGGGGGTATCGATTTTCACGATTCGCGCCGGGTACCTACCACGTCTCTCATATATTAACCTTTTACCTTGAACACACTTGCAGGCTCCTCGGTTTGTAGTCAACAGACTCGTAGATCTTCCTCGTCAACACACGCACATGGATGATAACCATGCCCATGGTGAGACTCAATCCCGCAACCCTTCGGATCGAGGTGCTGAGTCGGCACACACTCTAGGAACTCGGCCATCTGGGTCGGCATCCTATATTCATGTTAAGCAACGCATCAAAATCATGCACCTACTTCTAGACATGGCCATAAAGCTTGTGAACTAGTGTCATAATAAAGTAGCGGATTTTTGACACCATCTAAGTACCTCTTTTGGATGACTATGGTGCCTAAGTACCTACTTTGAGTGATTATGATGCCTGAATAAAAATCTTGGTAGCCCATTGCTATGATCAGTTATTTCTATCAGTCGTTTCCTTCTATCACGTCAAGACCAATTCGGCAAAAGTATCTTAATGAGCGATGGGGCTAGCAAAGTCCATCACGTCTCGGTTTGTGCCTAATATTTTGAACTTGGCGGTTAAGGTGAGTCATTTTTTTAGAAATACATGATAAATCAATAGTCCTGCAAGCAGGCGGACTACATTAACTTATAAAAAAGCAATATCCTTTTTAATTGTTCTTTTGTTAATGCTGCTGATTGAAATTGCCAAAAGGCTGAAACTGAAATGTTAATCAAGGCGGTGATGCATTATCTGGCATAATATATTTTATTTATTTATTCAATACGTTTACAATGTATTGCAAATACATTTTTGTATAACCATTTGAGGTACATTATATTTTTCGTTATATATTATATGTTATATCTCACATATTTGTGGTACATAAATGTGTGGGAAATAATTACGACGGAGTGATTCTGATGTCTGAAATGCGCGCTTCAAGCAGCGTAAATTGTTCTTGGATTCGTAATGACCCATTCGTCATGTCACTGCTCCTGTCAGTGTGGCAGCTTGCCATAATTAGTCACACTATAATTACACATGCAGATAAACCTGCCAACTTGGAACTCTGGAACTGAATATCGATTAGCCTTGCTTTTGAAATAAATAGAGAAGGCTTACAGTAATGAGTGATGAGTGACATACTCATGCCATCAGATTACATACTACAATATCACTGAATATTAAAATTAGCAATTAATGAATCAAAACAACGTATTTTTAAAAGAACATTTAATGACTTAAATAGAATGATTTGACTATAAATTTCTTTGATAGTAGTGGGTGTGATTTCGCTTTTTTTAAATGGATATTGATTACATAGATCGACAAAATAAAAAAGTTGTCAGACCTAAAAACTTGACACATGTTTCTCTAGGTACGTCAACGCGCTGAATTCGAACCTAAAGCCATATGCGCGCCATCGCCTTCCAGTGATTTTTTAAATCGCGGTCAAGCGCTAGAAGAAGAGGGGAACACTGTCATCCAATCGCGAGCTTTGCTATATTTACAATTTTTGGTATTGAAGCTTCCGATTGGACGAGTGTTCTCCTCCCCTTCCAGCTTCTGACTTGCGAAAGTCACTATAATTAAATCGCACAATAAACACAAATAAACACACTCAAAACGTCTTGCAGTACCAAGCGCATGCGCCGACATGCCATCGGAGAGGGGGGTGCATAATCATTAATCGCCTGCAGATAGAGCAAGAGCATGTTGTTTAGAAGAGAGAGAGATGGAATTGGAGATCTGTGTAAGTTTTGGAAAGTTTGTTTCACTTGTTTCGACGACATGTGACTGATTGATGCTCGTGTTATGATTAGCGATGTAGACGTTAAGTCACTGCTAACAGTCGTTGAGGAATTAATAATAGGAATTGCTTAAAGCTTGGAAAATGTGACGACACGCCACTGTCATTATTTCAACAAAATAAAAGCTTAAAATCTTTGCAAAGTAATGAATGGGTAAGTGATTTGTATTGAAACAGTTTCCACCCACATATTTTTGTTTTGATCTAATGAGAACTATGTTTTGTTTAAAATGATTCCTGAACTCGATTGGAAAAGCGTAGTTATAATTTAAGCGAAACTGCACATAAATGCATTTTTCTCTATAAAACATTTAAGTACTTAGCTTACGTCAACTGAATAAATGTTAGATGACCAGGTTAAGTCTAAACTAGATACTATTACAATGAAGAAATACGGAAAGAGGCATCAGAGTGAAAGAATATTAAAAGAGCAGAGTATAAACTAAATTTACGGACAGAAAATCTATACAAAACATAAACGTAATTTGAATCATATCAAGAAATTCTTAAAGTGCAAGCCACAATAACTTTTTTCATGAAGTTCAATCGAGAGTTTGGATCCTATGGGACATATTGCTTTTTAAAATGATATCATAATACAATCCAACCGAATTTTTATTAGATTAAGAACCACATATAAACTAATATTATTCGCTAATGAAATGTGATTTGTGTATTAATCAGAAAACGGCATTCTCTGGTAAAGCCAGCGTAACATATGAACAGCGCAGAAAGCCCAATAAATAAAACGAAAATGTCAATTAGTGCACGTAAATACGTTATTTTTCAATTCACTCGACTAGTTGAAAACTCAATTGTTTGCTTTCATTTAGATAGTTTAAATAAAAATGTAATATGTAAATTTGATAATATTTTATACATTACTTTCTAACTCACACGACTCTCCCATCACTTCGTATCACCAAGAATTGCATATATATATATATATATATATATATATATATATATATATATATATATATATATATATTTCCCAAAAATAATATATAAAATTCAGTAACAATTGCTTATAATACTATAATACATTATCAAAAATAATCCTCGTAAAGCAGTGAGCCATCTTTCGCTTCAACATGACGGAACAAGTAAATAAAAAAGTTACAAAGACATTCTATTAATGTAGCGATAGGTTTAAAGAATAGTTTTCAAGTAATAATTCGCAAAGAGTGATGTTGCAAAATTGGGCAAATAAAATACCTATCTGTGCATTAGTTTTCTTATGTTTTCTCTGAATAAATGTAATTATTATTATTCTAGTGTTATTTAAATAAGTTAAAACATATATACGTTATCACCTGCCACTTTAAAATATTGACGCCATGTCCTGTGTCATTGCTTTCGTTGTTGAATTGATGAATATGCTTTGATATTTAAACTCCTTGATTTCCTCCACTATTGTAATTTCAGCGATAGTTATTATTTTGAATTAAGGTGTGTGAAGGTAATATGGCCACGTTAAGCACCTCAAAATGTTCTGGTTATTCATTTCAACATTTGGGCAAATTAACAGAATCGTGATGATATTTACTACTTCTCTATACACTTTTGCTTCAAATTGCCTAAATAGCTACATCATAAAACAGTGATTAAAGAATGTTTTGCTGTCGTTTTACAAAAAATTGTAATGTGAAGACAATATGCCCAAATGCATTTTTCATAGCCATAGCCAGCTTAAAAAACTATGGAATTAAACTCTTACAGTGCAAGGATTGCTGGGTTATTTATAACAAAATCAGAACAGAAAATCAGAATGAGACTTTATTATACAAAGTTGAATACATCAGAAATGGATTGAAAACTTACAAAAAATATTTTAATCAGTTTCACATCAAGGAAACTTAATATTTCTTTGTCTTGAATAGTTATTGCAACATCTTTGACCATATTGACAGCAAAAAATATGGTATAGAATCTCTCCCATGTTGGTTAAATATTGAGCAAATTTAATGACGTTAATCTGATTAAATTTCTTATTAAATGCGCTAAATAATGTATACTGTTAAAATACTTAATCCTCCTTCAAGTGTAAATAATCATAAAAGTACCTGAAAATAAGTTATAGGGACAGACTGCCTTCAGAACGGTTTTGACAGCTTCAGAGTTCGAATGAGTGTGTGTCAACAAGCCTGGTAGAGAGATAACACACTTATTACGCTCTTCCAGACAGCAAGATGGTACGATCTATGGCAAACATTTTCGGCTAACAACATAGCCGAAACTTGGCCTTTATAACTGCTCCGGGCATATTTGCATCACTTACCTAATACGGTGTTTCGAAATTCAAAAATATACGTTTTATTTCAGAAACAACGTTCTCTCTGAACATGCTGTTAAAATGTTTCTTATTTCAAGCAAGGAACATCACATAACGTACTGCTTTGAAATTGAATTATATACAGGATTGACATTGGAAGAGAGATTATAAATTCTCGTTCAAAATTTTCATAATGGTGCATCTTAGAGATGAAATGTACTTGTCATTTATTTGGCAAGCAATTTGTTACATCAAGAAAGAGGTTCCACCAACTGACACCAAAAAATGCAAAAACGACTGACTTACATATATTATTCGTAAAAAAAGGGGGGCATATTGGAGTTACACGTTGAGTGACCAATCCTGGGAAGGTGTATTAATAAGTAAACAATTCAAATTCGTGGTGTCTCTCAAGCCCATTGAATTAATAATGGTTTGATTTATTATTAAAATATTAATTATTAAACAAGATACAGTTGTAGATAGCCGTCAAAATCTCAAGTCCCTTCCTTCCACTAAATTCACAAGCCCCGCCCTACAATTCCATCAAGAGAAACTCAGTTCGAGCAGAGATATTCCCTTCGGATTTCTCAGCCATCTTCCGTCGTGCCGCTGCCAGCTGCTGTTTCGCCTCCGCATTACGGAATCACTAGCAGCTGAATGACGTTTGGTCGGTGTCTGAAATCGCTTATTAATTCGCCCCTGACGGGTGGATGCGACAGTAGCACGGAGCGCCGCCGACAAATATCCCCTTTCCCTCCCTGAGACATAATTATTCCGGGTGGGCGCGCTCCTCTGCTCTTCATTAGTATTTGAAGCTCTGTCAAGGAATATAAAACGCGTCTGTCATTTAATCCTCTTAGATGTCTGGCCGGCTGAGGTAGTTCAGGGCAGTAATTAATGTTAGTGCAGTGCCTCTGAACGGGAGGTACGAGGGTTCGAGTCCCGATGGTCGCCAGGTTTACGTCACAAGCTAGTTCGTGTTCACTCGCTTCTAGAGGAGGATTATAGCGGTCGGCTACTCTGATCGATAGTTTTCTGTGGTTTCTCCAAGTAACGCCAGGCGATTGACGGAGCAATATCTTAACAAACGGGCCACTAACCGCTCGCGATCTTTCTTTACTCTTCTTAGTCTTATCTTCACCCCTTACACACACACACGAACATCACTACCACGCATGACAGGAGAACAGTGGAAAGCTTAGAATTTGACAGTGGAAAGCTGAGCCTTTGGGTACCAGTGGGAACTGGTAGGAGGAAACTCCGCAAGCCAACGAGTAGACAAATGTTGAATCTCAGCATCCAGCAGAGAAAAAATACTGCCTCCTCCCGTTTTAAAAATATTCACGACACTTACAAGACTAACACCATGCGCAGAAATATTAATCAATCTGAGGTGTCTGAAAATAATTTTAAGATATGGCAGCCTATATGACGCATGAAGTCTTCAATCGGCTTCAGAACTATTTTAATTTTTTACTTGGTCAGGCTAGTTAAATAAAAAATAATTAATGTGTAAATAATATATAAATACGGCAAGAAAAGGCTTCAATTAAAAAATAAACTATCATTATTAATTTTATTTTTATTGTAAATTTTGGCACGAAATTTTAGAAGAAAAGGTAAATTAATGGTTGTAGAGAAAGAATGAAAAAATGCATATTTATTTATCAAAATAAAAGTTTTTCCTTTTCAGCTCACATAAAAGATTAATTCTGAGGTGAAACTTACTGAAGATTTTAACAAAATGAATGTTATGTGTCGTCGGTATGACTTGCGTTTAGTTTTCCTGTAAATACTGATATTTTGACAGATGGTGACGTTTGTAAAGATGCAATTGTGATATAAATTGTATTTTTGTACAAATATTTCTGACAAATTTTATTTTATTTTGGAAATAATTCTGGATACTTAGCGAAAGATAACTTTTTCAAATTTTGTAATTATTTATGTTGTCTGTTCTCTTCCAAAGATACTTTCAATTGGTAACATTCATACCAATTACATTTTGCACGATTTATATTTTTGAAACTCTTAATTCATTGATAGTTTTGTTTGTTTGTTGGAAAGAAGTCCTTGATCTATAAGTATTTGTCTGCTTCAACATGAAACGTAGTCAACGACAAAATATCGTAACAGAGTCAATTAAGCTGTTTTTATGGAATGCATAATTTTTTTCCGGTGTCGGTATGTAATTAATAGTAAGATCTTTTACAACAACGGTAACTTAGATTCTATTATGAAAAGAAGGGCTTACGAATAGTACTTCCAAGCCAAAAGAGAATGTTTAATTTTGTTGAAATCTAATCTAGACTATTTAAAATACTAAAATTAATTTTAACAAATTTGTCGATAGTATACACTTTTATTCCAATATGTCGTAGTTTCAGACCAAATATTGGCCTCATCACTAATTACTCTTTAATGTACAAAGTTTATAATATCTGGAAGAAAGAGGATAAAAATACAACTAGATTTAGAATTATTTGCGTTGCTAAAATACAAAGAGCATTGATTATTTAACATAATACTAAAGAAAATCTCCATTAATTTAAATATGAGTAAAAACATTGTATGTATTGCAAGAAAAAATATAATTTCATCAAAGTAACAAATAACTTCAACGATAATTTCCATATTTTAAATTTTAAAGAGGATTTTTGATGTTCTTGCTCACTTTGAGGAAAGCTTAGCGGAAACAGAAAACAAGTAAATTTATTCAAAGACATTACACACCATTCACGTCATATTTCCAAGTCCCAGCATGGGATCTAGAATTGCTGCGTCATTGTGCGCAAGCAAGTTACACGAGAGAGGCTCATTACCGCGGCCCGTCCCGCCCCCCTGTAGCTCGTGTGCCGCGCCGAAAGCCCTGTCCCCATAAACTCACCACAGGCCGGATTTGGGCCACGCGGCATAACACTGCATCCCGCAGCGGTTAATCCGAATGGCGCATTGGGTGAAACTGCAATTACAATAATCCGTAATATTTCACTTAGCGATTTTACAACTAGAGCGGAATGAGGCAACGCAGATATTAATGCGTGATTGCGCAGCAAAACATGATACATTGCGTCAACAGGGTACTTTTCAATTACCGACAATTAAGGCTCTCCAGTGGCCGAGTAGCGCCAATCCAAAGAACTCTGCCTAGTTGATTTTCATTAATTACCGTGTTTAATATTTCATCCATCTTTCCGAAGTAATCAGGCTACTGCGGCAGACCATGTGGAATTCCCACAAATCCCATCACCGTTAGGTACGCGCCAAATCTGGGAGAGAGCTACAGGAATCTGCGGGCTTGGCAGATCGCTGGGACTAAGCGGTGAATTGGCGGGCGCAAATAGGTGTATGGACGGCCCTTTCGGGGTTTGCAAACGATGAGACCCATTTGACAGTATTGATCTGAGTTTTAGGCGTTGGCTGGCCATTCGCGTAAAACACGCGGTTGACGTTGAATTGAAATTTTACGGCGTGGGACAACGGTGGTGGTGCGTTTTTGGTTAACTGAAGGCCCCGACGGAAAACGTGTTAATGCTTTGAAGAAGTTCTGAGCACATGGTGTGCTTTTCGTTTTTTAATAAGAATAAGGTTTATAACCTTCAGCTGCATGGTACAGCTTTGTACTATTCAAAACTTGATTCGTTATGTTGCTATGAGCGAAACAATATGTCGTGTGTGAGCGATGTTAAAAAATGTTAAAACGTGAGCTGACACAACTCTACAAAAATGTTTTTTATTTTTATTTTTAACATTTTATAATTGTTATTTTTAACAGTTTTATCATATTAGTAATGGAACTTCTTTGAACTCTTTGAGTAACGCGTAATAATCCATCAATTAATATGCGTTTTATACCTAAATTTCAAAAGCTCCCTAAAATTTAAAAGCATTTATGTCAAACTCATTTTTTAATTTGCGTCCACAGCTCCTGAACAATATATTATTTTAATTTTTTTCTTTCGTTATCAAGATGTACGTTTTGTAATTATTTCTCACATTTTTTTAAAATTTCGTTCCAATTAACGGCAACCTGTTGCTGATTCTGACCTGAATTCTCAATTCAACATTCATAGGTAACAAAGTTAAAATTAAAATATTGCAATTAACAAATCAAACCTTATCTCTTTCGGATCCCATTCAGTAAAACAATGATTACGACATTTTTGGTTTATTATCAAATTGAGTCACAAGTCTCTCGACATCCTCCGAAGTTCTCAAGTACAGATCTTAAATGATGATTGTTTCTCGTCTAAACTAAAAGATCTGTCCGCGATTTCAAAATAGCTATTTCTATAACTTTGTATATGCCTAGATTCACAGAAAAAAGTTTTTTACATCATGTGATCAATATTTAAGATCATAAAGCACAGAAAATTGTTCTTTAACCTTTTCGTCTACCCAGACTAATCTCGGAAGCGGTTAAACAATTTCGATGTAACTAACACTGAAAAAATTATAACTTTATCGACAAGAATTTAAGGTTTTCTGACAGGACGTCTTACAACACAGGCTATTATGTACAAAAGGAAGCAACACGTGCAAGACATAGGCAATATCTCGTAAAATATTTTGATAATACTCCGTGAAATTATATTATTTTAAAAAATTGGTCATATTTAATTAACATTAGTGAACATAAATCAATTGAAGTACAGTTTTTTAAAAAAAAACTGTCAAATTTATTGAATCCCAGGAAGCGGGTCCCATTGATCATTTCGGAGAATCCACAAACGCTCCCTGCAGTTCACATTATCCCACTCCCTTACTAATACATTCAATTAATATTGTTGACGATTGACTAGACTCGCCAGTCTCGATGGCGTATTTTATACCCCATTAATTTAAATATTTCAAATTTGGTCAAAAGAAGCAGTGTACCGCTCTAGGCGCGATTCGGTTTTTTCAAAAATTTGCCGAGACCAATTAATATAACATGATGTAGTAAAACAGAGTACAGCATAATATAATATGAAATATATTAAACATGAAACAACAGCTGATACGGATCATACCAATCGAATCTGGAAGTGTTTAATCCGGGATATTTGGTGGCGCTGAAAATGTGATAAGTTTCCTGAAACATGTGTCATATGTGTAATGCTAAACAATTTTTCAAAAATATTGTGATTAATAACTCTAGGATCCTTATTAATCATTATGTTTTACCACAATATCTCAGTCATCATCACGGGATTTATTTTCTGCACAGTTTCAGAGTGTTTAGTGTTGAAAAAAAGTTAAACTGTATTGTATGAATACTG
The DNA here is from genome assembly GCA_017312745.1 of Gryllus bimaculatus. Lineage (NCBI taxonomy): Eukaryota > Metazoa > Arthropoda > Insecta > Orthoptera > Gryllidae > Gryllus > Gryllus bimaculatus. The sequence goes on from BOPP01000056.1 coordinate 3,614,408, forward strand.
TGAAAGTCTGCGACACTTTGAATGCGACCTAATAAATATATTGCAAGCCACTTACGTACCCCAGCTCATATCACCTAACAATCGAACCCATGCAGCGGCCGCGCGTTGAGAAAACACACCTACAAAGCGCCCGCGCGCCTTCCCCAGATCGCGGCGGTCCCCGCGGTGGCTCGTCATATTTTCGAGGCGGCCGAGATTAGAATAACGGGCACCGAGCGGCGATAAGTCACTAGCGTAGCACCTCCGCGCGCCAGACATCCGTTTCGGGCGAGATATTGCGCACGGAGGGACCTCTTGCCCAACAGCGTCCCATCCAAAGTCGTATCTTTACTACTCGCTCCCCCGCGCTACAGCGCCTCGCCGCGGCGCGCGGGTGGCGCGGGGCTTCTTATCGCTGGGCGGGCCCGTTTTGTTCCTTGGGGCCGGGCCCGGCGCTGCCGGAAGGCAACTGGGGCGTCGCTGGTGTCGGCGCTGTTCGCTCGGTCATCGTGGAATAAAGAGCGGTTAAAAATGCCATCTTGTCGCCAGTGGTGGAGGTGTTATTGTGATGTGGAATTTACGCGGGCGGGCAAAGACAATAATCCGGCGACGTACTGGGTGATTTCGCGTGTCAGATAAGCGATGTTCTTTTGTTTGTTGGGGTCTGTTGTCACCAATGTTCAGTTGCGATGCTCTTCCATGTAGAAAATCTAACGGATAGAATGTGCAGTGAGTTTACTTGAAGAAATGTTCTGAGATGACAGATGTAGAAATGCATTTATCGTCACGAAACGCAATATCTTCGTGACATTTAATCGTTTATTGAAACCTCTGGGGTTTTTTGAATTTTAAATTGCTTGTTATATCCAGATGCCCGTTATTAAATTCAAATTCAAGAGTGCGTACAAAACTGAATAGCTGTTATTAAAAATTGTTACGCGATGAAATCTAAATACACATAAGAAAAACTTGTATATTTATTTCCATAATGCTCGTAATGTATGTAAATATCCTGCTAGAATCAATTGCGATTGCAATATGCACAACTAAATGCTGTTTACACGTCTTGGATCACCTGCACATGGCGCCACCGCCGACCACCACTAACCGCAAGAAAGGAAGAATTCGTGAGACACACCGCTGTGGGAGCAGTCAACCGTAAGACAATCAACAGGTAAAAGTAGTTTTAGGGGCGCCGCCGTAGTAGGTCCTAGAATGAAGGCTGAGATTGAGAACTGTGTTCTGCTGGCGGTGGCGTGGACGTCGCCCCCGCTCCTGGTGGTCGCAGTGGTCCACTAATCACCACAGAAGCGTTATTTAAACCAACCTCCATTTAAACCAAAACCTTGCTTGCACACGCGTCATGCGAAAACCTCCATTTAAACCAAAGCCTTGCTTGGAAAAGCGCCATGCGAAATATCTACATTTAAACCCAAGCCTTGCTTGCACCCGCGACATGCTAAATACCTCCATTTAAACCAAAGCCTTGCATGCACTCGCGCCATGCAAACTATTTCCAATTAAACCAAAGTCTTGCTTGCACACGCGCCATGCCAAAGCGCGGCTGAGTGGCGTCGAGTGACAGGAACCTTTGTTGTATTGCGAGACGTGTCATAATCGAGATCCCATTTCGGAAGGTACTTCGTGTACTAGTAGTATTTGCGACGTCCTCCGGGCAGAAAAAGGTCAGTGGCACTGCATGTTTTTACGAGTTCCCATATGAAGTGAAGTGGTGATATCAAGAAACGAGTTCCTTTATCTTTTGAAAGACATTGGACAACTTGAATAATTCATTCTTTGTTTTCATGGTGTGCTGACACGTAAACATGTAAGAGTACGGAAAAGTGGAGTATGCGATTAAAATTAACTCAACCCTTTTAAATCATGTAATAATTAATTTATTGACTCACTAAGTGACAAAGGAACACAGTAAACAGTTCTGTACTTGAAAATATATTATATACGTGAATACTTGAAATAAAACTCTACTGAGCGTCCTACAAATTATTATATTACAAATTAGTCTTCGACGAACTTGCCTCCGAACATCTGCGGCAAAGGTTATTTTGTCAAAGGAAATTGCTTTGTCCTTCTCGTGATAAGGGTATGGCGGTATTGTGTGTCGACTTGTAAGTCGGGTTGATATTTTGTATATAGATCTGTTTGTCTTTGGGGAATTTTAGATTGATATTGTCCATCTGAACTCTTGTTGTGGCAAAGGCAGTAATGAGGAGGTATACTGAAATTGTTAGTGAGATCATACGAAGCTTTCTAGTAATGCTTACCCAATAGAACGGTTATTCCATAATCCATCACTTATTAAGCTTGCAATACGTGCATTTCACCCGTCAACAAAAATTTAAGCATGTTTATTTTATAACTCCATTTTTTAGAGTTGTGCCTGTATGTCATCATTGAAATATATGTTTCAATACCCCGGCTGTAATAGGTCTTCTTCAACACAGTCGTAAACTACTGGTCCAGGATCAGGGCGCAATTATTTGTAAACAGTTTAAGATATGATGCAGTACTCAATGAAAAAAATCGAAATAAGATTAAAAGTAACCGGAAATATGTAGTTCGAAAACTTTAGTGGAAATTTTGGTTTCAAAAAAATCTTCATTTTTAGATCAAAATATCTGCTTTTTAATCTATACTATGAAGAAAATGAGAGTAATTTATGTACAGTGCATGTATTTACCGTGAGTAAATTAGCGGATAGTCAAGGAACGGGAAGCGAAGATAAGGGAAGAGCAGCGAAGTAATTTGATGGTATGGAATAGTGGTGAGGCATATCTTACCTTTCCTATCTTTGTGTTTTTGTTGTTTTTATTTTATTTTTCGTTTCTTTGTATTATACGCCACCGAGCGTACGCTATTTGTAAATATTAATTACAATTATGGAATTTTTCGTTGAATGTTTTAACCACTTTCTCAAAATTTCAAATATAATGCATCTGAGTATTCATCCTGGGAATAATAATATTCGGTTATACATTAATAGAAAATTTGCCTACAACCTACTTTGCCTACATAAAAATATTTTCTACAAATCTAATCTCAATTTCGAAAATTTTCTCTTTAGATGATCAGAGAGAGTACTCTTGTTTACAGAACCTCCACCTGGTAGCATCGGTCGTGACAGTTTCCGCGCCGCTTTCATTACTTCTCTCTTGTGGCCAGGTTGCTAACTCCATTGTTATTGCATTGGCAGAGATTGCATGGTACCTCTCGTGCCACTGATTTTTGCTGGCGGCAATTTACTTTATTTCTGCCGTAGGAAATAGCACATAACAATACAAAATGGTACTATTAAAAGAGTTTTTCAATTGTGTTTAAAAACGAATATTGTAGCAACAATATTACAAGGTGACGAAAGAAACTTATGTACACGTTAGTTGATTATTTACGAGTGTGCTATAACGAGTGATTAATTACTAACGAACACAGCCATTGTCTTTTAGCGTGTAATATTGTTTTATCTTATCCGATCACCTTTTCTATCTGTATGCCTATATGGTATGCATTATATTGACTTAGGGAACACTCTTTGTTTGTTTGAATGTAATAATGAGTACTTTTATCGGTTGCAGAAAGCATTAGTAAATTGGATATGATAATTAGAAATCTATTCTGAATTCGAAAGTAACAGCGTAAAAAGGACATCAGATATGGTAAAATGTATTATCAATTATTTATTTTTATTGCTTGAAATAAAAAAGGCGTGTTAAAGAATATATAAATTTGAGAAAAAAGAAGAACCTGAAGAGAACGTTTATCAAGACATTAACTCATGTCTACCGAGAGAAAGAAATCCTTCAGTATGTTAACATATACAAAGAAATTCTACAACTTAAGATATAATTTCAAAATGTGTCACTACTGAGTTTTGTAGTATCGTCATTTAAATAAATAAACCAAGAACTGATTTCTGAAACAATCTAAAAACAAGTGTTTCTTCCAAGGGAGCTACATTTAATTATCGGCAAAGTATGCATTACATTAAAAGGCCCTTCCAGATTAATTAAATTCCTTGTTATTACGTCCCAAGATAATTATTCGAGTCGTGTATTGTTATTTGTAGCGAAAGGCGGTGGCGCTAGACAGGCGCGTCGGGAGGACGGGGGGGAGGTGAGGAACCGGGAATGG